>JARGCV010000052.1:8565000-8735000 GCA_034064705.1 Bothrops alternatus
CACACACACACACACACACACACACACACACACACATATATATACCTTATCTGTTGGGTAAGGCACCCGGTCTACCAAATATAAATCAGTCTGTTCTGCGTTTCGCTCCAATCTAGGAACATGTTTTGCAGGCAGACCTCACATACTGTGAACACTATAAATTCAAAATATATATGTTCCTAATAACTATATATCTTCAATTAATGATATTAAAATAATAATTGTTTATGATTCTAGTGGAAGAAGGAAACAAAGTGTACAGAAAGATCTTTTACAAATGTTTTTTAAAAATGATTTTACAATGAATTTCTCGTTTGCAGCTGGTGGTGGAAGGGATTTTATGAGGATCTACCTTTGATTTTGAAGAAGGAGGGGGGGCACTTTCCACATCCTGATCTTTTTCAGAATAAGTCCTTGTGCTTATGAGAGAGGCACAAAGAAGCCTTTTATGTGGATCAGAAGGGTGTTTTTCCCATGTTTTCTGTGAAGTGCCATGTGCTGCCCTTGGGGTTTTCCACATATTGATGATACCCATGTAAGTTACACAGACCCTTTTCCTTCCTTTCTCAATCACAGTGTTGACAATTCAATCTGCACTGCAGTGAGTCCTATCCATGTGGTTTTCCTGTTTTCCACACACTCTTAGTATATTGCTCTTCATGAAAGGCTCTTTAGACAGGAGGCAGAGTTTCTGCTGAAGCTTTACAGTATTTAAGCTATTCTTATTTTGTTAAAAACCGTGGAGGCCTTTTGGAGATTAATATATATTTAGAAGTTTAGAAAGTTCTCTTTCCCTTATCTTTTTTTCCTTTTTGTTAAAACACAGGTTTGTATTCAGCATATTCCTCTTATTCTGAACTCCTGATCTAAGTTTTAAATAATTTAAAGAAAAGGTCAAAAAGAGAGCCAGGTACAAAACTGTGCAGCCCTCCCTTAACAAGGATCAGAAAAGAAAATCATGCGAGGGATAAGTTGAGTTACGCTTCTCTTTTCATTTGAGAAGCATTTACTTTTCCCTCTGAATATTTATCACGATGATCGGAGCCTGGAATGGAAAAGTCATAACGAAGCAGGAGGCAAACTCTAAAAGGGGTACAAAGAAATTGTTCAGAAACTTTAAGGAGCATTTCCTCCAAACAGGCTTCTCCATTTATACAACAGATCAAGGAACAGTAGAATCCAATTTCAAGTCAAATAACCTCCATATCGATGTGCAGACTAGTTGACAGAGCACTATCATCATCCCTGGGATTTCTGGTAGGTAATGTGCACAAGTTAGCGTAGCCATTTGGCAGAAAACCGCTGTAGTCAAATTGAAATAGCCCTTAGTGCCTTGGTTAAAATAGCCAGCCTATAAGATACTTGTTGGGGAACAGAGTGGGAGAGAAGGAGAAAATGTGGGATTGAATTAAATATGTTTTAGTGGAGACAGGAGCAGCACAGGTGTCAGGATCTTATTTCAAAATGTTAAGGCAAAAGCACAACACCGGAGTGAAAACTAGGAAGGTAAGATCACTCTCTGTGATCAGAGATGTTACTGTTGTCAATAGGATCAGCTACAAAGAATGGCATAGCATTTTAGAATCACAGAATTCAAAAGTCAGAAGGTACCCTGGAGAGCATCTAGACTAACCCCCTAACAAGTGCAGGAATTGCCACTCCAGCATCCCTGACAGATGGACAGTCAGCTTCTATTTAAATACTTTCTGCAAAGGGAATTCAGCATCTTCCCAAGACAGTCTGTTCCATTGTTGAACAGCTCTTACCATTAGGAATTTATTTCGAAGTCCAGCTGAAATCTACATCCTTGTAATTTAAACCCATTTTTCCTTGTCCTGCTTTCTGGAACCCTGAACAGTTCTGATCTGCCTTTCTACATGATAGTCTTACAAATACTTGAAGACACCTATCATATCTCCCCACATATTTCTCCAGGCTATAACATCTTTAACTTGTCCAGCCATTCTTCATACCATTTACCTTCCAGGCCCCTTATTATTTTGGCTAGTCCCCTCTGAATGTACTCCACTTTGTCACTGTGCTTCCTAAAATCTTCTTGTTTTTCTTTGTGTTACAGTATTCCCTTTGTATCGTGAGGTCCGCACTTGTGCATTTTGCCCACCACTTTGTCCAATCTGCAATGTCAATGGGGCATGCACCTACGACTTGCATGTCTTCATGTAGGCAGTCCATCATCCATCACCTTTTTACTTAGAGTGCTTCCTAAAATGTGATGCCCCAAACTGAATACAGTATTCTAGATATAATTGGAGCAATGCAGAAATGAGAGGCACATCTTGATCTTGTCCAGGTACTTCTGTTCTGTAACCTGGGGTCAGAAGGAAAAACAAAAAAAAGCAGCAAAACAGGATTTTTTCCCCCAAAGATAATTTCCATTCCTTATAGCTTAAAGCAGGGGTCTTCAAACTTGGCCCTTTTATGACTTGTGGACTTCAACTCCCAGAATTCCTCATCCAGCATGCCTGACTGAGGAATTCTGGGAGTTGAAGTCCACAAGTCATAAAAGGGCTAAGTTTGAAGACTCCTGGCTTAAAGAAAGGAGAATATGATAAAACTATTGCAGTTGTGACAAAATATGTGTTGTGATTTGTTCAAAAAGCCTGAATGTGTGTGTTAATGAAACATACACGGTCAGGAAGCCGATCAGATATGCCTTTGGAGTCCTTATGTAGATGCTTTGTAATTTATGCAGATTGAGCATTTCTTTTCTCCATTTCTTACTTAGGCTTTCTAGAGCAGTGGTTCTCAACTTGTGGGTCGTGACCCCATTTGGGGTCGAACAACCATTTCACGGGGGTCGCCAAACAATGCAGTCCGCCATTTTTCCCCCTTTTCCTTAGCTGTGCTACTCCCTCTTATTCTATTGGCTTTTGAAAGCCAATAGAATAGACTCTATTCAAGAGACTCTATTCTATTGGCGTTCGAAAGCCAATATAAACTAAGGAAGTTTCAGTTTCGGAGCATGTGGCAGAAAGCGAGACAGAGAACAAGTGGCAGAAAGCAAGAGAGAGAACAAGCAAAAGCAGTAAGTTTCATCTCTGGCCTGCCACTGAGCTTCCTCTGCTTGGCCACCAGACACCCCAACAGACCCAGAACACCCTGCCCGCATTTCCTGCAATTTCACAGCCGCCCAGCGGCTAAAAAACACTCCGCGGCTGCCAGCACTTCTTGTAATTTTGCAGCTGGCCTCCCCTCGTGCAGCCCGCCCCACGCCCTCTCCGCCTGCCACTGATCGCAGCGGACAAGCCAGGGGCCACTGGGGAAGGCTGAGGCCAAAGAGCCCAGCCCAGCGGCTAAAAAACATCCCGCGGCCGCCGGCATTTCCCGTAAATTTGCAGCTGGCTTCCCCTCGTGCAGCCCGCCCCACACCTTCTCCGCCTGCCTAATACTGGTCCAAATCTTCAGAGATCGCTCTCAAACCATCCTGACCTGCCAGGAACAATACTAGGGGGAGGGAGAGAGTGACCTGATGAGCAGACAAACACGCACACGCGTTCCCGGGCCCATGTACTTTCTGCAGCCAAGTTCTTCCATTCCTATCCCTACCAAGGCACAACCTGCTCCAGGCACCTGTCGCCCTTAGAGCGCAGGCTCCTCCCCAGCCGACTGGCTCGGCCTCCTCTGGTCCGTACTTCCTCACCTGTCCCGCGGGTCGACCCAGCTGGTGGTTTTGGTGGCATGGTCAATGTCATAGTCGCAAGCTTCCTCCCAGACTTCGTGCAAAGGCAGCTCCTGCTGAGGCATTTTTCCCGGCAGCAAGCGCAGCAGCGGAGAGACGGACCGAGACTGGAGGCGGCGGTGGCCACCCCATACAAAGGGCTCAGCAACCCCCGCCCAACCCAGCAGCTGGCACAGCGGGCTGGGGCGAGGAGTCATGGCGAACAAGGAAACTGGAGCCAGGCAGCCGACCAGGCGGGAGTCTCGCATCCTCAGCCGTGCAGGGAGTAAGGAGAAGCGGCATGTGTGGGGGAAGAAGAGCTTTCTGAATGTTGCAGGCAACACGCGACAGCCCAGGCAAGCCGGGCTGGCTGCCTGCCGTCCATCCATCCTCTTCCAATAAGCAAGCCGGTTGCCTCTCCACCGCTTCTCTCTCTCTCTTCAGCAAGAGACCCCCGAAGCCAGAGAAGGGGGTGGAGCTACATTGCCATGCAGCCTGGTGCCTAGAGAGGTCGAGCCCACTTATTTTACCATGCTTTTGCTTCCAGCGAAGTAGAGCCGTCAGCTTAGCCAAGGCTCCGGTGCCAAGCGCTGCCCTCCTCCTCCTGGTTGAGGTGGGGAAGGGGAAAGGAGGAGGAGGAGGAAGAGCTGCTGCAGCTTTTGACCGCGGGTTAGGCAGGTTAAGAGAAGCCAACCTGATAGCAGAGGGTGGGTGGACTCCCACGTGCTATTAACTTTGTTAGCAAATGGGAGGGTCGGGGGGGGTTGATCAAAGTTGCTTCATTTATTCATTCATTTATTGCACAATAAAATTATCTGAAACCAACATTTTGCGCTATTCTAATGCACAACTGCACAAATATGCATGTAATCTCTGAGGAGGCTATCACATCTGGGCTACAAATATTTGGTTAAAGCATTTGTGTTTGTTGTTATTTATTTCCTTTAAACTATTTTGCTTCTTCCATTTATTGTTTAAAGTGGTTTAATACTTCCATTTATTTCCTTTTATTCCCTTAAAACTAGTTTGAATCTTCCATTTGTTGCCATTTATTGTCTTAAAACTGATTTAATTGTTTTGTTTATTTCTGATCCATGAAACCTATAACCTCCATGCCATTTCTCACTCTTCTTATTCCTTTCTGCTTTGCTTTTTATTCCCTCTCTTTCATATACTTTCTTTTATCTTCACTGAAAGAAAATCCCTCCAGGTCCCCACTATAATCTATGGTTCAAATGAAAGCAGCCTGTTCTTATTTATTATTTACTAACTTTCTGTAAATTTTGGTCCCACATTTAAAGGCAGGATAAACATACATTAAAATACATGCAGCGGCGGCACAGCATTAATGGTGGCCAGGGCTGTCTTTCTTAGCACGCCCATTTGGTGGCCATGCCCATTTGGTGGCACGCCCACTTGGCCATGCCCACTTGGTGGCCGCACCCATTTGGTGGCACGCCCACTTGGCCATGCCCACTTGGTGGCCACACCCACTTGGCCACGCCCCTGGCACCCGGCGATGTAGAAACAAAAATAATTTTATGGTTGGGGGTCACCACAACATGAGGAACTGTATTATGGGGTCGTGGCATTAGAAAGGTTGAGAACCACTGTTCTAGAGGTAGCAAAGAAAAATAGTCTTGGAAAGGGGGATAAAAGTTGAGCAACGTGGTGGGAGGAAAAAAAAAGAAGAACATCTGAACACCATAGGCTATTAGAGTAAATCTTCTGACTATTATTGGGAGCTATTTTCTATAGCTATAGGGTTCTATAGTAAGAAAGAGCTCCTTCTGAAATTCTGGCAGGCATATAAATCCTTCCTATACAATAATTGAGTTGTCTGCTTAAGTGCCTTAGGATTGTCACACTATTGTATGAAAATACCCATCGTAGATGTATTTTGGTTTTATAGAATAACATGTATTTTCTAGGGGAAAAGGGGGAATCCTCTTGTTAGAGATGGCAAGCAGGATGCAAAAATTAAATGCTTTTTCAAGGTAGATTTGCTTGATGCAGCATAAAGGACAATTGAATTCACTGGAGTGGCTGACCTTTTCTTATTTAAAGCACCCTTCAAAGATATTTTGTCTTGATGCCTAGCCCATTCCATGAAACATGTGTACTGTATTCACAAAGAAGCCAATCCTTATTGTGCTGCATTCTTTCTGAATTACACGAATCACCACGTGATTCTCCCACAAACCTTTCTATATCAGTCATTACGACTAGAGCTTTTTTTTTTTTTGCTAAATTCCATTTCTGCCTTAACAGCTATTTGCACAAATTCAGCTGATGCACAGTACTTTCAGAGGACCTGTTCTTAATTTAAGTTTGCCATACCAAAATCTAAAGTGCCAGAGTATCTGGGCCAACAAGACTTTACAACTTTATTTTTAATTAGTCATATCTACGTACCTTGAAGAACCAAACACAGTTCCCAACCTGTTTCCATGTGTAAGAACTGGGATTATGAGTCAATATTTCTTACGTAGCTACCCCAGAATTCCAGACTGGCTTGGGTCCATGTGCTATCAAAGTCTTTTAATACTTCACAAATATTTTTCATGACAGAAATCAGTCTCACACCTTCCTTTACTTGTAATATTCATTCCCTTCCCAGTTTTAGTCAAATTAATTGTAATTTCCATTAGAACAAGATTTTTTTATATAAAAATTCAGATTTAAAGTAAAATCAACGTTCTAACATCTTAGAATGTATTAGTTTTGTAAGATATTAGTAGCATACTCATACTATTTGTTAGACTAGTGAGTGATATGATGAAAATATGTATTAACAGTCCAGTCCTAAGCATTTCACACTGAAATAAATATTTAAGCTATGAATGCAAGGTTAATATCATTATCTTTCAATTGCATGTATTAACATATTCAACAAGTCAACTCTATAGATAAGGGAGAGTACATTTAGAATCACACAAAATAGTTGTATAGTTCCATCCCTAGAACCTTACAGGGTTTTTTTTTCCAAACCTCTTATTCATATTAATTAAAAAAGCTTTCATGGCTCATGAATTTGTTTCCAAAGGGAAAAAAATCCAAAAGTGGAACAGGCTGGTCTTTCATGGTCCACCATATTTCATAAAGCCTTCCCAACTTCTCCCATTTCAAATAAATCCAGGGAAGCTTTTTAAGGAAAGTAAGAATAAAACCTCTCATGCTTCTTCTCTCTCTTCCCCCCCCCATCAGGAAGCATGAACTACCATGAAAATGGCAAAGTGCTAGAGAGACTGTCATGTAACCCAAAGCAGCAACTTAACCACTTTACAAAACAGAGGTAATCTTAAAAATACCAAGAACAGAAAATCTGAAGAAATTATAAAATAGCCTAAGAGTGAGGTAGAAAATAGAAGTCAGTTATATAAAAAGAGACACCTTGCAGGAAATTGGAGAATAGACCCTGCCAGCAGCATCTACAGGTTCATACTGGGTTTTTTTTCAGAATAACAAAAGCACTATTACAACATGGTGCCACAAGCTCTGTCCCTTTGTGGTATCGCTCTGACCCCTCCCCCAGCAGATGCTGTTAGACTTGCACTGAATTATGAAACAGAGATTGCTTTTTTAAAAAAAAATGTTCAAGGGACTTTTCTGGTAATCTAGCTCAGCCTTAAGAAGCTACAGTGCCCTGTCTTTCCTGGTATATATCACACTTATTAATATCAATAAGTTCTAAGATGGCGGCGCCTGGATCAGCTGCGGCTGCATTGGCTCTCGAAGGTGAAGAGTTATGGGAGGGATATTAAGGGATATAGGCCACATGATCAGGAAGGTTTTTTTTATTATTATTAGATAAACATTTGTACATGTAAACAAAGAAAAAATTCAAGTTAAATGCCATTCAACTTAATACAATCATTTTAAATTTGTAGACCTTCTTCACTCCGTATATCCAAGTTTAACTATAAACCAACTACATTTTAAAAAATTTAACTTTCACTTCTTTTCAGATCAATCCATTGGACATCAAAAAAACAAGTCATCTTATTAAAATTAATAATTTTCATGTCGATACGCCCTTCCCTTCAACAAGTACATTCTTAGTCTATTTGATATATACCTTCCAATAATCAATAGATAAATATTTGTATATGTAAACCAGGGGAAGATTCAAGCTAACTGCTATCCAACTTAATACAATCGATTTAAATTTAAATTTGTAAACATTCTTCACTCCTTGTGTCAAGATTTAACTATAAGCCAGATACATTTTATTTGATTGGTGTTTCTCTTGTATGTAGTCTATCCACTGTTTCCAGTCTATCATATATTGTTCATTTGAGCGATCCTTCAAATATGCCGATATTTTAGCCATTTCTGCCAAATTTATTACTTTCAAAGTCCATTCTTCTATAGGTGGTATTTCTGGCTTCTTCCAGTATTGTCCCACCAACAGTCTCGCTGCTGTGATCAAGTTCAGAATTAAGTTCGTCTCTGTGGTAGTGCAGTCTTTTATGATCCCTAACAAAAACACCTGAGGTAGAAATTCAATACGCTTTTTCAAAATGGTTTGGAGTGTCCACCATATTTTTCTCCAGAAGGCTTTAATTTTTCTACATGTCCACCATACATGAAAATATGTAGCCTCCATACTATCACACCTCCAACATTTAGGTTGGATGTCTGGATAGATATGCGATAATTTTTTCGGATCTAGGTGCCACCTATAGAACATTTTATAAAAGTTCTCCCTTAAATGTTGCGCTTGTGTAAATTTTACATTTCTCACCCAGATTCCCTCCCACGTTTCCATCGTGATAGGTTGCCCAAAATCTTGTTCCCACTTTACCATACAGTCCTTAACCAGTACAGTTTCAGAGTCAATTTCTATCAGTACACTGTACACTCGTTTGATATGCATGGGCCCCTGCTCTCTAACCTGTTCAATTAAATTCTCATCTGTTCTGGATATACCCTTCTTCAGGTCTTTTTGCCATCTAGACTGCAGTTGCAAATATGAAAGCCAGGTACACACTATTCCTTCATCTGCTAGCGTATTTGATGGCTTTAACGAAAACACATTTCCTTCTTCCATTACAAGTTTACTATAGGGCACCACATCCTGACCTTGTATTATATTTATGTCCCCTATTGCGTGTCCGGGGATCGTCCAGATGGGAATCTTTTCGTGTAGTAGGTACTGATATTTCTTCCAGACTCACAACAGCGGGGTTCTCAGTGGGTTCTCCCTGAAGCTCTTGTCCACCTTCTTGTCATACACTAGGTATGCGTGCCAGCCATATAGTAAACCATGCCCTTCAACATTCAGTATTCTGTCATTCGTTATATTAATCCAGTCGCTCAGCGCCACCAGCACCGCAGCATAGTAATATAACTTCAAATTGGGCATTTTTAAACCACCTCTCTTCCTTGTATCCTGGATGATTTTTAATTTAACCCTCGGTTTCTTGCCATCCCAAATAAATCTGTTAATGCCCTTCTGCCATTCGTCCAAGTCCACATCCTTTTTGAGTATAGGTAGCATTTGAAAGAGAAATAGAAATTTTGGCAATACATTCATTTTTATTGCTGCTATCCTGCCCAGCAGAGACAGTTGTAATGTTTTCCACCTGACCAGATCTGTTTGTATCTTGTTCCACAACACCTCGTAATTATTTTTATATAATTTCCCATTTGTAGCTTCAATCTCCACTCCTAGGTATTTAACTTTCTTCACTATTTCACAGCCCGTTATTCTTTCTAAGTCCTGTTTTGAGTTGTTATCTAAATTTTTAACTAGCATCTTTGTCTTAGATATATTTACTTTGAAGCCTGATACCCTACCATAGTCCTTCATTATCTCCATCAGTCTCCTGGCTGATTGTGCTGGTTGAGCCAGTGTCACCAGCAGGTCATCCGCGAAGGCACATAGTCTGTAGTCCTGTTGTCTAATCCGTATGCCTTTTATGTCATCTGCCGCTCTTATCTTGTTCAGTAGAATCTCCAGCGTTAAAACAAACAGCAAGGGGGATAGTGGACATCCCTGTCTAGTACCTTTCTCTATGTTAAATGAGTCTGTTAAGCCCCCATTCACAATGATCTGGCCCGTTTGTTTCTGGTAAATTGCCACTATGGAATTAATAAACTGTTCTCCCATTTTCATCCCCCCAATCAGTTTTATCAGAAACGGCCAATTCAATCTATCGAAGGCTTTTTCTGCATCTACAAACATGAGAGTAGCAGGCACCTGGTTATGCCTTTCCAAATACTCTATTATGTTCAGCAGTTGTCTTACATTAGTTTTCATCTGACGTCCTTGTATAAATCCAGTTTGGTCCGGGTGAATTATTTTTTGTAACACTGTCATTAATCTGTTAGCCAAGATTTTTGCGAAGATTTTGTAATCCGTGTTCAATAGCGAGATGGGTCTGTAGTTTTCTGGTTGAGCATTGTCTTTTCCCTCTTTAGGGATTAGAGAGATGTAGGCTGTTTTCCACGACGGTGGAACTTGACCACCTTTTTATATGTTGACAAATAACTCTCTAAGGGGTTCTATCATTTCCTCTCGGAGATACTTGTAGTAGGTCGCTGTTAGCCCATCCGTCCCGGGCGATTTTCCCTTTTTCAGTTGTTTAATCACTGAAAGTATTTCTTCTTGCGTGATCAGTGCATTCAGACTATCTCTTTGTTCATCGGTGATTATCAATAACTTTTCATTTTACAGAAACTTATCTATCTCCTTGTCATGTGTCTTCTCTTCAGCGTATAACTTGGAGTAGAATTCTGTAAAAGCTTTCTTGATCATTTCCTGTTGAAACTCTTCCTTTCCTTTATACTCTATTTTTTCAATTATGCGGGATTTTTGCTTCTTCCTTAATATATAAGCCAGCCACCGACCAGGTTTATTGGAATTATGGAATGTCCTATGCTTTGCATATTGTATATTCCTTGCCACTTGATCTGCCATCAACAAGTCAAATTGTTTCCTTAAAATCTTGATTCCCTCTTTGGTGACTTTGTCCTTCGGTCTTTTTATTAATAGTTGCTCTTTCTTACTTATCTCATCTTCTAACTCCTTTCTTTTTTGTTCTTGTTTGCACCGGTGCCTTTTGTTCATGTCCATGAGAATCCCATGCATGAATGCCTTGCTGGCGTCCCATATCATTTCTATAGGTGTCTCCTTATTCATATTTATGCTAAAGAATTCCTTCATAATGTTTTTGCATTCATCCACCTTTTCATCGTATTTAAACAGGTTTTCATTAATTCTCCAGGATTTCCTAGGTTTCTGTCCATGTCTTAATTCCATCCACACCGGGTTATGGTCTGATGGTACTTTGGGTAGGATTTTCACCTTCTTTAGGCTAACAAGCAAGTCGCTGGTTGTTAATATAAAGTCAATTCTAGAGAATGATTGGTGTCTGTCTGAGAAAAAGGTAAATTCTTGCTCTTTGCCATGTCTTTCCCTCCAAATGTCTATCAGTTCGAAGTCATCCTTTATGTCAAAGAAGGATTTAGGCAACTTGGAGTGTTTTTGCGGGTTTGGTGCTGTCTTCTTTTTATCCAGGTTGACCTCTATGACACCATTCCAGTCTCCCATTATAATACATGATCTGTAGTTGAGTTGTGTTAACTTTTTATGTACCAATTTGTAGAATTTTCCTTGTTGTTGATTTGGTGCATATACGCCCATCAAAAGAATTTTCTTATCTTCTTGTACTATTTCGATTGCTAGATATCTACCTTGAGAGTCTGACTCTATTAGTTTAGCTCTTATATGCTTTTTCACATAGATGACAATGCCATTCTTCTTTACTGCTGCCGCTGCAACAAATTGTGTGCCTAGCTTGTTGTTGGTTAAATATTTCTGGTCCGTAGTTCTGATGTGTGTTTCTTGTAAGCAAATTATATCATTTTTCCCTTGATTCAGATAATGAAATATTTTCTTCCTTTTCTGTGGGGAGTTTAACCCGTTAACGTTCCAAGTCAAATATTTACTTGTCATGATCGGCTTCGGGACACTCCTGCCAGACCACTTCCGTTTTTTCCCCTGCTTTCTTCTTTGGTCTCGCTCCCATGGTATCCAGGTTGGTGTTCATATTGCTTTGTGGGATCTTTTCTTGCTGTTCTATGCGTTTAGTAGTAGCCCTCGTCTGCCTTAGCTTTTTAATCTGTCCTGCTTCCATGGTTTTATTGACATCCATCCTCTGTGCAGTCGCATCCCGAGAAGATCCTTTCTCTTCTCCTGCTGTGGCAGCGGTCTGTGCTTCTGGGGAGTTTGATCGTTGTTCTAAGTCCATTCCTCTTTCACGTGGCCAATCTGCATTATCCAGTGTTCTGGGCCGGGGTCCCCCCGCCTTCAGTTCCTTTTCAAGAAATTCTTTTGCCTTCCGGATTGAGTTCAGATGGTATCTTTTGCCTTTAAGGAGTACTGACATTCCAGTTGGGGCTTCCCATCGATATTGTAGAGCGCGTGTTTTCAGTTCAGTGACCAAGAACTTGTAGTCTTTTCTTTCTCTTAACATCTTGGGGGGGATCTCTTTTAATATCATCACCTCTTGCCCCTCTACATACAATTTCTTGTTATAGGATGTCGTAGAAATACGGTCTCAGAATCCCTTTGTTACAAAGTGGATAACCACATCTCTTGGTAGATTTTTGTTATTTGTGATCCATGAGTTGACTCTGTGGATTCTGTCTATTTGCCAAGAGATTTTTTCAGCCTCCTCTCCCAGAAATTGTACCAAGGCTTTTACAAAAATTCTTTTCAAGTCTTCTTGCTTTTCATTTGTTGATTCACCCAGTCCCCTGACCCTGATAGCTATCATCATCTGCCAATATTGCACCATAGTTGACTGGTCTTGCACCTTGCATTTCATCTCAGCCATCTGGCCCTCAATTCGGTTCTCCACCTCTTCCATCCTTTTTTAAACCCCCTCCCAGACCTTCTTAAAATTTTTCTCAATATCTTCTCTCATTTTCTTATTGTTTGTTTTTATTGTTTCCTTGATTTGGTCTAGGTCTTCAGTAACAGCTTTGCTTTGTGCTTCCATCTTCCTCTCCAATTCTCTGCTTTGTTCCTTCAACTTCTGTTCCAGTTCTTTGCCTTGTCTCTCCATCAGCGTACCCATTCCCCCTTCTTATCAACTTCCTCCACCCTCTTTACAACTGCCTCAAGCTTTTTCTCTATCGTTGACATTATCTCTTTTAATTCTTTTATCATATGCATTTCTGGAGAGGCCTGGGTAGGCAGGGGGGCCTGGGCTTCCATAGGCATGGAGGAAGATAAGGGACAGGTATGTTGTTCCCTGGTGTTTTAAGGAACTGGCCTGGGGAGGGTGTAGCCACCTTTGAGGCTATTATTTTGGACTGCTTAGTGGTGATCCTGAGTTCATATATTGTATCCTCTTTTAGTCTTCTTATTCTTTTTTCTTATGTATATTTTGTAGGGATTTTTAAAGTTTGAGTCTAGACTGCCCTCTAGTGGTCACTCTCGCAATTCCACTTTCCCTCTCGTCCGGTTACTTTTGTTTTAAAGTGAAAGTCGCCATCTTGGCTACTTTTTGTGTATTGTGAAAGTAGTTAATCGGCTGTATAATATAAGAAATACTTGCTTTTTTGGGCTCTTGCTTTTAGTCCATCTGTCTCCTTGCCTCTTTAGTGCAGTTTTCCTCACGCGGAGGTTGTTCTTAGCTTGTAAGTCTGTCAGCTCCTGGCTGGAACTATCGTGAGCATCTGGGAGGGAGTCCTCTTTCTGTCTTCCCAAACTCTCTTCCAGGGAATTTTTAGAGGCTCTCGACCACCTCTCCCCACTCTAGACCCCTTCTCCGACCGTGGGGGGGGGTTTTCTGCCATGAAAAACAGCTGTTTTGCGCTGTTTTCACGGCTTTTTAAGTCCCGGAGTTCGGAGCCTCACAGAAGCCGGCTGCTTCCGTGCCTTGCGCATCTGATCAGGAAGGTTTTAATTTGTTTGAGCAATGTGGTGGAATTAAGGTAACATACAACATATGACTGACAAGTTTCTAGCTGTTTCGGAACTGTTGGTGAGACCGTTAAAAGCCGTTGGTGCTGTTTGAAATTGTTCTGCCATCAGCAAGATCTGACTGCTGGCCCAGCGACGGATTCTATTGCAAATAACAGCTGTTTCCAAAGGAAGCAGAGAAGGAGAGGTCCCGGGGCTTATGGAGTGAAGGAACTGGATGAGGCTGTCGGCAGGCCCAGAGGATGGGAGAGAGGCTTTTGGAGGAGTTGGTGGCAGCGGCAGCATGCTCCAGGGGCGAAAAGGATTGAGGCCTCTTTAAGGAAAAGGTGGAAGAGACAAGATCAGAAAAAGAAAAGGAGGCGAGGTTATCGTGCAGGAATACAAACTAATTTGAGGGATAATCCACATGGATCTCCATTTCCATCTATCCTGTTAGCCATCGTTCGCTCCCTAGAGACTAAAATGGAAGATCTGTAACTTGAGCTGGCCACAAACAAGGAGTATATATCAGAGGTGGTGACCCTTTGAAAGCTGTATGCAACGAAATTTCATTTTGATGTATGCCGATGGTGTACTTTCAAAGTGACATTATATGAATAATGATGTAGTAGTAGTAGTAGTAGTAATAGTAGTAGTAGTAGTAGTAGTAGTAGTAATCAAATCACAAAAATAGGACCCTGATCAGGAGCCTTGCCACCGTGTCACGACTACAATCCCCTTTTTGCGCCATTTCCAGTTTTGTAAAAACTGCCTTTTGTGTCTGTGTCTGTGTGTAGAAGTTGTATGAAGTTCATAAAGATCAACCTAGGAAAGAAAAGCATTGAGTGATTAGAAGACAGACAAAGCTGGGTATCTGCAAGGGGATATGAAACATATATGTGAGGATGTGATCGCAAAGCTATGATTTCTGTACTTGCTTCAGATGTTTTGACCACAAGTTCACTTAATTATAACATTTACACGATTACATAATCTTGCACATGTCGTTGTCTGCATGGATGTTGACCGGCAAGTTAAGTGTGCTTAGGTTTTCAGACTCTCGTGGTTACGGTATATGAGAGTTATATAGAACTGCCACAATCCTATGTGTCTCTTTTCAGAAGTAAATGCCACTGTAACTCAATGCCAATATTCACAGAACAGACACAGAATAAACATCTAGCAAATGCATTTCTATAACATGCTAAACATGGCTCACGTTAAGCTGGTTAAATTTTTCTAATTTAGTTTGTTGAGAAAATGCACTTTTACTGGTTAGTTTTTGGGCCAATTATTGTATATTCTCAGAGCATAGATTTATTTATTTATTTCTATTTATTTATTTATTTATTTGACTTATATGCCGCCCTTCTCCCCAGACTCAGGGCGGCTCACAGCAGAAATACAAGTACAAAAATATATAAATCATTTAAAATAGTAATACAATATAAAACTATAAAACTATACCCACTCATACAACATACAATCCCAATCAAAGGCCCAGGGGCAGAGCACAGCTCACACGTCCCAAGCCTGTCTGCATAGATGTGTTTTTAAGAGTTTTCGGAAAGCTAGGAGGGAGGGAGCAGTACGAACCTCTGAGGGAAGTTGGTTCCAGAGGGCTGGGGCAGCAACAGAGAAGGCCCTAACCCTAGGTCCCGCCAAACGGCACTGTCTAACAGACGGGACCCGTAGAAGGCCAACCCTATGTGCCCTAACCGGTCGCTGGGATTCATGGGGCAGAAGATTTCTATCTACCTATCTGGTTCTGTATTAATTCAGAACTATATTTAAGCAAAGAGTATGAAGATTATGGAAGGAGATATTGTACTGGAATAACTTTATCATTAATAAAGCTTCCCAATGTTTCTATATAATTTTTATCACTCCAAAAGAAACAGCTTAATCAATTTACTTTTAGAAAAAAAAACATTTGGAGAAAGTCTGGGCTGATTTAATTTTACTTGCACGGCTACATAGGGAGTATTAATGCTTAAATTCAAAATTAATATTTTCCTATTTGAATCTTATCCAATTACTAAACTAATAAAAAGAACATTATAGTCTAGCACAATATTTTTATATGTATTTACTTATCAAATTTATGTCGCCTCCCATCACACAGGAAATTACTCTGGGCAATGTACAAACAATTTTTTTAAAGGCACAAATAATGGAAACACTTTTTTTTCAAGTGACAATGGTTTAAGGAGTGAATTGGATTTCTAGATGGGCCTCTGCTGGTTCCAGACCAAAATTAATTTTTCCTTGTTTGAAACTTAGAGAAAGATTGGACATTCTTGAGTTTAAAAACTTCACAGCTAAACAAGCATTTTGTGTGTTTCTATGATAATTCCTCCCAGAATACGGTAGAGCTGAAAACTCTATAAACCTTTTCAAGTCAATATGAGGAGCAGAAAAAGGTGGGGAAATGAATGGCTTACAAACACAGCAGCAGCAGTTATGGATCAGGCCGTCTGCTTTAAACAAAGCCCTTTTCTAAAGCTTTCTGAAATAGCTTCTCCACCCACTCACCCCCAGCAAACTGTTTTGAAATCTGTGTTCAATGCTGCTATATATTACGTTTAAAAAAAAAAAAAAAGCAAGTGTGCTTGGTGCCCTGGTAAGAATTTAGAGAGCAGCCCATATATAATAAACCAAACCTGTAGAGTACCATATGGCTACCAGTTAGTCAGCCAAGAAGATGGCATCTCTGTGAGTGATGAGGCCCCTGCTTCCAAGACATATCCTTAAGTTACGAATTAACGTGACTATGATTATAATCGTGGGTGATTAGAATCTTTGGAAAAGCGTCAAGCTTTCCGTCAGTGTGGTAGCAACAGCGCTGTAGCAGGCAATGCTTTTCAGGAACAGGGTTCAACAGACCCAAAGCAATTTTATTGGATTTTATTGAGGAAAAGAAATTCTTGCATTCTATTAGAACTTCTCTAATGGAGAAAGAGAAGGCAACAGAAGGCTGACTTCTTCTTCTTCTTTAGAGTCTTGAGTACTCTGAATTACTCCGTTTTTCAGATGTGGATGGCAAACAGTATGACAAGTCTTTCTATCCACAAGAGACTTACAGAGGGTGATATTCTGTTCATATAATCCAGAGGTCTCAAAATGGCGGCCCGTGAGCCGGATGTGTCATGCGCAGGCCATGCCCACCCCAGCTCCGCAAAGGCAAAAAACATGTCACGTGACATAATCGAGCTTGACATCCGTGATAATAGTCTATTCCATCCTTATTAGATATATTCTTTAAAATTGAGCAAAATTACTAATTTAGTCCTCCCGTCACTCTGTTTCCTTCTCCATGTCCTTGATATCATTGGCATTTTTCTGCTGGGTCCTCGACTTATAATCAGTCACTTAGTGACCATTCAAAGATGATAGATCTCAAAAAAAGGTATGTACGACCCTCATTCAAAGTTACAATGATCAGGTTTCTCCCATGGTCACACAAACACATTTTGGGTGCTTGGTAACCATCTTGCACCTATGGCCATTTGAAGTGTCCCAGGGTTACATGACCACAATTTACAGCTCTGTAGGAAACCAGCAAATTCCATCAAAAAATGCCCCATAGTGAACAATGGGTTTGCTTAATGACCGTCGCAAAAAAGATTGTCAAATTAGGTGTAATCACATGATGACCTGCTTAACAATCATCACACCTTAATTGCAGGCTTAATACCTATAGTCAACTTAAAAGCCCTACTGATCTATAGAACTCCACATCTCCCTTAGTCCTGAGAGTTTCATTGCTAAAACTGCCTAAACGTGACCTGAAATTGACACCTCATGCATGAAGAATACTCCATTTATGCATCACAATCCAGCCTATCAAGCCGGTATGTTCCTCAATACCATTGGTTCAAACTCCAGTTCCAGGTTATATCCAGCAAAAATGGTTTTACTTCCTCAGCTTCAGACATTTGAAGGAACAGATGCTCTCACTTGTCCACAGCAGAATTGTTGTAGACCAGAGAGGAGCAAATACAAAACCTCTGCAAACTTATTGAAAAACAAAAGTTATTTGGAGGACCGTTGCTTTTTGTCTTCTTTTCTGCTAATTTTAAAATTCACTCCCTTATCTCCACTCCCGAATTCCAGGGAGTAAGATTTACTCAAGGACACTAGGACTTGCTTTTGTAGTTCCTTGAGTGCAAGTTGAAGTAATTGTGGTGTGTCTCAGAGTAAGACGTGCAAGAGTTCAACTTAAAGTTCATGGCCTTAACTTCATAACAGCCTTTTATCCCCTCTTCGTTTCTCCAAAATGATATTGCATAATATTTAAGCTGATTAAAAAAAAATTGGAAGAATTCAGAAGACTGCTCACTCTTTAGCAAATGTCCACTTGTGCAAGAGGAGATGCTAAGTCCAAGAGGGTACATGGAGAAACTGATGCTTCAGCTCTTGGCAACTTCCCAGGTGCTGCAGCAAGAGAGAGAAGGAAACATGATAAATAGTCAAAGAAGTCATTATTTTTATGACCTGTAATGATATCATCGGCAAAACATCATGCAGAGTGGCCCCATCACTACTCCTTTCCAGACAGTGAGGATGCTCCGAATAAAAATTATCGGTTTACTTTATATTGTGCAATTATTCATAACACAAAGGGCAAATGTGTGCAAAATACAAGTGTCCTTGTATCTATATTGCCCAAAGAGTCTATTCCATTTCTAAATGATTGGCAAGAAGGTATTGTTCACTAGAGGGAGACTCAGAAAACTTTAAACCAGAATAATCCTGGGGGACTTTGCTTGGAAAATGGACTGAGAATGCATTCCTACCTCTAGAGATAACCTGACCTTTGTATGTACATGTAACATACATGCAAGCTTGAGATGGTGATGATGCTATGCATTCAATTGAGTCCGACTCTATGTGCAATTCTATGTGCCAGGTCTCTCCATATCTTCTGATCTTGAAGGATTTCTTTAAGTTTTTCTGTGCTGTGTCTGGTGTTGGCTTTTTAAAAAAATATATTTTATTAGTTTTTTATAATCACAAGTGCTTGATATTTTGTCAGCAACATATTGTCTGGATTTTAACAACTAGTTTACTAATACATGTTAAGTTCCTCTCTCTCTACCTCATTTTTCTGACCATTGATAAAAGGTATCCCATGTTCTAAAATGAGTCTTCTTTCTCTTTCATTTTCAGTGTCAATCTATCCATTTCTGCACATTCTAAGATTTTGTCATTTTCTCTAACCATGTATGTATTCTTAACCAAAATTTTTTGGCTTTAGAGCATATCCACCAAAGATGGTAATAGGTGCCTGGTTTTTGTTTACATTTCCAACAATTGCTTGATATATTTTTAAACATTTTTGCTAACCTCACGGGTGTTAAATGCCATCTATAGAACATTTTATATAATTTTTTTTCCTACGCTACCGCTTTTGTTATTTTAAAATTTCTTTCCCAAAGGCTTTTCCATTTTTGGTGTTGGCTTTGATGGTGTCCAGCCACTGTGGTCTTTGACAGCCTGGTTTCCTTTTATTGCTAACTCTTTCAAAAATAATTGCTTTTACCAGTGAATTCTCCTGCAAGATGTGAAAACATTACTCTAACATTGATTAACTGAGGATGAGTTAAGATTATCACAGGTATAGCTGATATTAAAATGAAGGTAACATCATGAAGCAAAAGAATGACGATGGTGGAGCATGTTTGTGCCAGGTTTAGGGGCAAGTGCGAAAGGATCTTAGTTGAGCTTCATATACTCTCATGGGTTTATAAGTCAAAGTCTCTGCATATCATATTTTGCCTAGGTTTCTCGGATTATCCTTGGACTGGGGACTGATGTGTGCAGGTAGGCATTAATAGGATGCCATTTCTCCGATCATTTAATAGATGAGTCCTGGATGAAATTAGACCTAGTGCAAAATTTCACCTGGTGTAGTCCACTGTGATGTCACAATGCACATTTTGTCATTCCAACAACTTGCTGCAGATGTATTTTATGTAAATAGAGCCATGGTAGTTATAATGAAGTATTGCAGACTAATTCTGCCGATTGCCAGCAGTTCAATCCTAACTGGCTCAAGGGTGACCCAGCCTTCCATCTTTCCAAGATCGGTAAAATGAGAACCCAGATTGTTGGGGGGGGCAATATGCTGACTCTATAAACCGCTCAGAGAGGGCTGTGAAGCACTGTGAAGCGGTATATAAATCTAAGTGCTATTGCTAAATTAAAAAAAATCCCAAGTTCAGTCCATGCAATATCTCTTTTCTTCTTGGTTTTGTTTATAATTATCATCCTTAATAGTCTTACAAAGGAGGGACGTCCCCTTAATTATTAGCCTCACAAGAACAGCAACCCTGTGAGTAGGATTAGGCTAAGAGGAAATAACTGATAAAAAAAAAATCATCCACCGAACTTGTCAACCTGGGTGTCTTCACTGCAGCTCTGCCACTTTAACCACTAAATCATGCTGGTTTGGGAAAGGGCCCATCTCAAAATCTCTGTGAGTAAAGAAAGCCACTGGAGACAACACTGAACCAGAGAGACAGTGGCATGAACTCTCCATAAAGCCCCATGCCAAAACCTTCTCTTAGATGCAGCATCTCCATTTTTTTTTACCTTTGCTTCTATTCTTTACCTTTAATGTCACACTTGGCAGAGCCTCTATTAACTTCCCAGCTGACACTAATACTAGTCTTCATTTTATTACATTATCTCTTGCCTGGCAAATTTAGCGATTCCACATTATTTGAGAAAGAAGCGGACCTCTATGTTACCTTAACCAGTTGACTTAGTTGCTTCAAGTCAATGATAGCATTTAGCAAAGTGCAGGTCATCTTTTGATAATAGCACCTTGAAGGCATCCAGGTAAAGTACCGGTAGCAGTAGTTCTACCTGTCTCTTGTATAGGGAAACTTCATTGCTATGTTTTATTTCGTGTTTTTTTTTTAAATCTTCATTTGCAAAAGGAACTGAAGTTAGTCATTTAGTATCTGACATTTTTTTTCTCTTCTGAGTCAAAATTGAACCAGTGCCCAGTATTGCTTAAAGGTGTTAATTGCTAGATTGAATGTAAAAACGAAGGTTGTGACCCCCTCTGGTAATTAAATATCCTATGGCATTGTTCCCAAGAAAAAGAAGCTAAACACACTTCTCTGGCTTCATACTATAGAAAGGGTTATTTCATCCTAAACTGCTTTTCTTTTTTTCTTTTTCTTTTTTTGCAAATCATTTCTTTTGAAGTGCTTGTGGTAAAAATCTATGCACTGCAGAATCTTTATATTTTCCACATAAAGATTTGAAAAGAAAGGCCCATTTCAGATGGACACTAAGCTCCAAATTGGCTTGCTGGATCAGCTCTGGCTGCCTAAAATGTTACCTTTACTTTGTGGCTTAAAGTAGATCCATTACCACAAACATCAACATGATGGCGGGAAAGAAAAAAAAACACTGCTCTAGGACTGGGCTTATTCTTCGGTCCCACATTTCATCTTACAAATAGATCTGCAAATGAATACATTGTCTTTTTATAATCTGGAAGACACCCAGGGAAGATGGGAGGCATAAAAATTTAAACAAAGAAAGAAACACACACACACACACATATAGGCATTTCTCAGCTTACAACACAATTTTGCCCAAAATTTCCATTGCTAAGTGAGACGATTGTTAAGTAAGTTTTGCCCATTTTATCATGTTTCTTGCCACAGTTGTTAAGTGACTTGCTACGGTTGTTAAATTAGTAACATGGTTGTTAAGTGAATCTGGCTTTCCCATTGACTTTGCTTGTCAGAAGGTGATCACAGGACACAGCAACTGTCATAAATACAGGTGTAGTTGCCAAGTGGCCAAATTTTTTGATCATGTTGATCATGGGAATACTGCAATGGTCGGTAAAGTGAAAAAAGGTCATAAATCACTTTTTTCCAGTGCCATTGAAACTTCAAACATTCACTAAATGAATGCTTGTAAGTCGAGGACTATCTGTAAATAAATAAATAATATCTGACAATAGACAATAGAACACAGACAAGCAGATGAGAGAGAGAGAGAGAGAGAGAGAGAGAGAGAGAGAGAGAGAGAGAGAGAGAGAGAGAGAGAGATGTATAATATATCTGTATGTTAGTATACATATAATAACATTTCATGTGTTTTGGATTACTGGTGAAAGACCAGAGCCATAGATTAAGTTCCAATTAAACTGACTTATTGTTCATACCTATGCACAAGAATTTAGTCAAGAGGAGTAAGACTACTTGAGCTACTTGTGGGAACATAAAGACTCTAGGCTGATTCCTCTTCTAACTCCTCTTTCTCATTCTTTCTCCTATGCTTGTTCTTTACACATAGGCATTTGTAGAGGAAGACCAGTGATGTCAATCACACTGTGACATCATCATGCACACCATATAAATTATATTACGTGCATTGTTTGTATCATATCATAATGCAACTGACATAAATTACTTAATTTCCATTAGCATAACATCACAACATAATCATGGCTTCTATTGGGCACCTTTGTCCTCAACATTTTTGCACAGAAAATTGATTATCAGCTGCTCCATTTTAGACATTTTAGAGGAATTGAGACTGATTTGCAACACCTTCCAGAACATTTTGCTCTCTGTGGTGAAAAGGCAGTGAAACATAATGATTGTAAGTGTTAGGGAATAAATAAAGCTTCTGCCAAGTGACAGAAGTTTGCCATGAAAAGTAAGAATGCTAATGGAGATGATAAAGACTGAGTTGCAAGGGTCTGTAACGGGAAGAAGCAGAAGTAAAATAATCCTGAGAAATGCTGTTATGGTAAATAGAGGTAGAAATCAAGAAAGATATGATGAGGTGCCTTGTCAGACTGCATGGGACAGTAAAGAAATCAGAAGATTTCCTCAGAGAGCTATGAGATAAAGGGGTTCTACTTATGAGTAGGAAGTAAAAAGAAGAGAGCAATGGATTTCTCTCTGCAGCAATTTGCCTACCTGGGATTCCATTCCATTCGTACAACTTGAAAGGCAGGCAACTGCTTGGGCTGCACATGGAGTTCAGGAGGTTGGTTGGCTGCTTAGCCAATGTGGATAAACAGCAGCTTGCCTTTTTACCAGTGAGAAGATCACTCAGTCGATTGGCTGGGAGGGGGTGACAATCAAGTTTGAAGGAACAAGGAAGGAAGGAGTCTGGCTTTGGGTAAAGAAGAGGGGAAGGCATTCATAGCCCCAAGGTTTAAGAAGACAATGAGAAGACCTTCTACTTAAGACAATGGAAGAGTCCTCTGTTCTCCATGAGCATTTTGCAAAGGCCCCGGGGAGAGCTGGTTTGATTTTAAGTAGATCCTTTGCTTTTGAAACATCCTGCACAAATAAATTCTCTGTGGGTGCACCTGCTCAGTCAGTTGCAAGTGAATTGCTATCTCTGAGCAAGCCTCTGTGCAGGACTACAGATATTCATCTCACTGCATCCAGTAATAAGGTATCTCTGCTCAGATCTAAAAATCTAATCCTTTCTTTTAATTGGATGCCCCAAGAAATAAGGGTAATAGTACTTGTAGCTCTCTCCCTTCCTGTTGGAAACTTGGTAGTTGGCTTGTTTAAAATGAATGGGAGAGTAGCTGGAGGGACAGTGCTTCAGTGATTGCTCCTCATAATTTAGCATCAGCTTCTGGGTTAAGCAAGAGCTCTAGCAAGGGGGCCATGCCCACTGCCTGCTCAACCTAGATCCTGGATTGATTCATTTCCATAGTGGAGACAGGCAAGCTGAAATAATATACAGCTGCCGCCCTAGTCAGAATTGTAAGATGAAGCTTGCCTTTTTCCTCAAGCAGTAAAAAGAGCAAGGCTGGCTGGGTAAGAAACTGGCCTGTTCTATAGCAATACAGATACCTAAGAGAGAAAGACGGCGAACAGAACAGAACTTTAAAAACCAGAACAGAAATAATAGAGAAAGCCAATGTTACTGCTTGTCCCCAAAAGTTCTATGTTGCTGAGTAGGTTGTAACTACTCTAAGGATCCACGGGGGGGGGGGGTTGGCAAATTGCAAATCTGCCTGTTAAAAGCTCCCTTAAGTGTTAGCATTATCAGGTTACTTTTTCAATCCTTTTCCTCTTCTGCATAACTCACAGGTAGTCCTCGCTTCGAGATCCCAGTTGGGACATGTAGCTCTGTCACTAAGCACTTTGGTCACTAAGCAGAAAATCGTGTGGCTGCAATGGAGTCATGATGCCACTTCCCATTCAGTCGTTAAGTGAATCACTGAGGTCATTAAGCAAACCGTCACATGACTCCAACTTACAATTTTGACGTCAACGTTCTTCATTCATTCTCTTTGATGGAAGCTGGTTAGAAAGCGCAAGAGTGGCAATCACGTGACCGTGGGATGCTGCGACCATCGTAAACGTGAGGATTGGTTGCAAAGATGTGTATTTTTTACACCATGGAACGGTCGATAAACATGACAGTTGATAAGTGAAAACTACCTCTACTTCACTTTCGCTGAAGACCTTTTGAAAAGTTACCCTAATAGGCAGACATTCTGGACTTTTTGTAATAGAATAGAATAGAATAGAATAGAATAGAATAGAATAGAATAGAATAGAATAGAATAGAATAGAATAGAATAGAATAGAATAGAATAGAATAGAATAGAATAGAATAGAACCTTGAAGATCTTTTAGTCCAGCCCCCCACACACACACACACACTCAAGCAGGAGAATTTGTATTAGCCTTGTATGCAGTCTCAAACAGAGAAGGTATATGAGACTGACAGGCCCCAGCAGAAATATAACCATGACTTTCTAAACTGTGGCCATATTTACCTGAATGAAAGACAATCCTGAATTTAAGATAAATCTAACACCTTTCCTTCCATTGCCAAAAGGAAGATTAGACGAGACCGTTAGAAAAACTTTCATTTTCAAGGAGTCTAATATGACCTCTAATTTGAATCATTTTTGGGGGGGAGGGGAAACTGATCTTCCTTCAGGTTAATAAACTATAACAATGCAACCTCTCTCTCTCTCTCTCTCTCTCTCTCTCTCTCTCTCTCTCTCTCTCTCTCTCTCTCTCTCTCTCTCTCTCTCTCTCTCCCTCCCTCACCCCCTCCCTCACCCCCTCTCTCCCCCTCCCTGTATGGTGGTGGGGTATTGCTTAATATTGCCTCCAATCTGTTGGAAAACCTGCTGACTATTATATGATTAGCTAGCTATTTTTCTTAATAAGGATGTGACTGTGTTAATACTAAAGTATTCTTTTGTATCGAAGTGAGCAACATGAGTTCAAATATTTTATCAATAGATACACTAATTGCAAAGCTTTGTTTCCTGGTCTTTTTCATTGCACGAAATAATCAAGAATAATCTCCCCAAACTCAATTTCTTTTGTTCATTCAGTTCAACAGAATAGCAAGATAACTTAATTATTTTTGTCCCATAGGTTAAAAAAAAATCTGCTGCAGTTTCAGAATAAAACAGAAGAACAGAGTTGAAAGGGACCTTGTAGGTCATCTAGTCCAACCCCCTGCTCAAGCAGGAGACCTTATACCGTACCATTTCTGACAAGTGGCTGTCCAGTCTCTTCTTGAAAGCCTCCAGTGATAAAGCACCCACAACTTCTGAAGGCAAGCTATTCCATGGGTTGATTGTTCTCACTGTCAGAAAATTTCTCCTTATTTCTAGGTTGGATCTCTCCTTGAACAGTTTCCATCCATTGTTCCTTGCCTGGCCTTCGGGTGCTTTGGAAAATAGGTTGTCCTCCTCCTCTCTGTGACAGCCCCTCAAATACTAGAATACTGTTTTCATGTCACCCTGGTCTTTCTATTCACTAAACTAGCCATGCCCAATTCTTGCAACCGTTCTTCATATGTTTTAGCCTCCAGTCCCCTAATCATCTTTGTTACTCTTCTCTGCACTCTTTCTAGCATCTCAACATCTTTTTTTATAGTGTGGTGACCAAAACTAGATGCAGTATTCCAAGTATGGCCTTCCTAAGGCTTTATGGAGGGATACTAGTACCTCACATGATTTTGATTCAATCTCTCTGTTAATGCAATTTAGGATTGCATTGGCTTTTGGGCTGCTGGCACATATTTAATTGATTATCCACTAGGACGCCAAGATCCCTTTCACAGTTACTGCTATTAAGCCAGGTTTCACCTAATTGTACATGTACTTTTGATTTTTCTTGCTTTACTTTTCTCTACGTTGAATTTCATTTTGTTAGATAGGGCCCAGTGTTCTGTTGAGATCCATAAGTATTATGGTATCTTGACACTCCTACTATCTGACCTGTCTTTCAGACCAGTGGCCCCCAACCATTTGTGCACCAGGGATCAGATCCATGGAGAGTTATTTGCGGACTGGAAGGAGCATGTTTTCGCATGCTGCCTGCATCCCGCTTGTTTGCGCAGCCCAGTTTCTGGCATGCCGCAGACTGGTGCCGGTCCACTGACTAGGGGTTGGGGCACCCCCCCTGTTTTAGACTACACATTAATAACTCTGAGACTTGGAGGGTTAGAGAGTCAAACACTTAAGAAATGACTGACTGAAATCTTTCAATTCATCCAGGGAACTTTTATGGTTGAGAATAGATTTGAACTGGATCCTCCCACCTATGGCCAATAATGTAATCATAATAGTACACTCCTTCTCAATGAGGACAGGCTGGATTTGAAAATATTATACACCTTTCTTCCTCTCTTGGCAACTGCCTGGACAAATCCCTTCAGTTTTCTTGGCAAGATTTCTGAAGCCCTGGTCTGCTTCCTAGAGCTGAGAGAGAGAGAGAGGCTGGCCCAAGGTCACCCAGTTGACTTTGTATGTAAGACAGGACTAGAACTTACAGCTCTAATCCTGGCTTCTAGCCTGGTGCCTTAACCATTATGCCAAACTGGCTGTCAGTTGTGCTTCTAGTGCTCCATCTTTCTGCAGTCTGTGGCTGATACCGTAGTTGAGGGAAATACAATGTGCAGCCCTCCAGACGTTTTCAACCCCAGCTCCACCAGCCATGAGCACAGCCATGTATGAAGGTGCAGCTCAACAGTATCTGAAGGGCCACCTTTTCCCTTTCTCCATGAGATCACAGAAAGAGAGAGTGTGGTTAACCTCCTAGAATGTCCTCTAATAACCCAAAGAGGAGGGGATCTTATGCAATATGAGAAAACCATCTCAGAATGCAAATTTAGGTTGCCATAAAATGGTAGCAAGTTGTCCCTTGTTTAATGCCTACATCCTGAACCTGCAGTTTGGCTTCAGTGAGTGTGGGAACCATTACCTGCTTTGCTTCAGGTAGGACGTGTTAAGCCATCCTCTCCTCCTCTCACACTCAAGCCTATTCAAGGGTTCCCCGGTTCTGTTCAGAGGCTGAGTAACCCTTGAACTCAGACAATAAAGATTCTACAGTGTACAGCAGATGTAGGGCTGATCCTGCTGCTTCATTTGAAAATATCATGATGATTTGAGTTAGTGACATGCAAAAATCATTCTCTCCCTTCTCTTCCCATTATGTTTCAATCATTTGGCTTCTGACATTTCTTTGAAGGAAGAAGAGAAATACTCCGGTGTGATAGAGTGGTCCTGTGCAATGGTGGGATTCAGTTGGTTCGCACCACTTCGGCAGAACCGGTAGCTAAGTTTTTGTTGCCCAGGCCCAGAATGGACTTCTGGAAGCGGCATCCACACAGAGAACCGGTTGTTCACATATTTGAATCCCACCATTGGTCCTATGATTACCTAGTTACTGTAGGAGGGTCAAAAGGAACGTAGGAATGAGTTCATTTTCATTGTTATTATTATTTCTCCACTGGTTCCCATATTTCAATTAAATATCCCAAGGGAAGTCAATGTAAGGGAACTCCTCTGCTGATGTTTTTTTTTCCCAGAATAAGAAATGTGAGCAGACAGGGAGGCTTTGGAGGACAGGAAAATTACATAACAGAGAACAATAATGCTGATGGTTAAATATCCACCATCACTACTGCCAACAATGAAGTAGAAATACCACCAGAATAGAAACAATCAAACAGTCCCTTTTAAAATATCATATCTCAGCAAGTTCAACTGTGCACACAGAATTCCTATTTCAAAAGCCCAGTAGTTCTTTAATCTTCAAAATAAAAATAGACGTAGGGGGATATCACTTTGAATGAACATACAAAAGGGGGTTGCTGATCTCCCCATCCCAATTGTGTTTTCCTGACAGTATTGCAAATGTATAACGTATCCCAGTCTGCATACATCCCAAGTCACATGGGATGATTAGTTATACTTTTGAGGAGAAGACAGGGTTAAAGCAACCTTTCTCTTTGGCAAGAAAATATTTTAAAACAATCCAACCTAATCTTTGTTCCCTGTATTTGCACTAATATCTGCACACGGCATCCAGACAACGATCAGAGCAGGTTTAATTCTAACTTTTTGAGTCTTTTCTAAAGGCTTGGTATTTTAACTTTAGAACTGCATTAATGCTGGGGGAGGGCAGAGAAAAGTACACAGGAAGGTTATCTCCATGGTGATTGTTTTCTTATATTCAGATTATAGTTTTAACATATAAAGATCCTTTAAGGTAGATCAATAGAAAAACAAATGTAATCATTTCCACGCCACCCCCAACATGAATTATGAAATCAAGCACATGGTGCAGATTTAAATGCAAACAGGGTACAAAACAATACATTAAAATTTTTAGGTAGAGACAAACATTTAGGATATATTTCAACTTTATATTTCAATTCTCTACTTAACGCTAGTCTGTCTTAGCTTTCCAGGTAATGTTTAGATGTTCCTTGTAATATCAGTTGAAGAAAGGATCCTATTAAATGACTGATGGGACCGTAAATGCTTTGGTGCAACATAAGCCACATTTTTATAGCTCTAAAATGTTGATCATCTGAGTAGAAGAAGCACAGTCCCATTCACTGCCCCATTAGACTGTCATTAGCGTCAATGTTATGTATGATTTTCGTAACAAATTGTGATGGTTTTATTACATTTTATATGTCAGTGTTTTTAATTACATGATCTGTTAGCTACTTTTAAGGTCATCTGGAAAAAAGAAATGAGAGATTGTTTAAATTAAACCAACACATGTGGACTCTTGAGTAGAAATGGCATATGGTACATAGGAAAATGTTATATATTGATAACCTAGTAGTAAGAAAATTAGAGCCAGTTTGGTGTAGTGGTTAAGGCAGCAAGCTAGGACTCAGGAGACAATGCATAAAGTCAGTTGGGTGATCTTGGGCCAGCCACTCCCTCTCAGCCCTGGGAAGGTGATAAGGGCAAATCACTTCTGAATTATTACCAAGAGAACCACAGGGACTTGTCCAGGTAGTCACCAGAAATCAACATAGGAAGGAAGGAAGGAAGGAAGGAAGGAAGGAAGGAAGGAAGGAAGGAAGGAAGGAAGGAAGGAAGAAAGACATATTTTTTATCTTTTTGAACAAGAACAACAGAAATAATAAGATGGTTTGTCTTGCATAATCTTATTCCAAATTTTATCATAGACATTTCAGCTTTTAGTGCAACATAAGCCACATTTTTATAGCTCTAATATGTTGGTCATTTGAGTAGAAGAAACTAAAGCTAAGGAACATTAGGGCAATGATAGATTTGGTTCCCATTGAACGGCACTGTCATGGTTCCAACAGATGAAACTCTCCAAAAGAACTTCGAGGCATTGCTTACCTTAAAGAATCTTTTATTCGAGAAACAAAGTATCAGCACTACATAGTTAAAGCCAAAAACTGAATTCCTCCCCCCCCACACACAAAGTAGCACAATTCCCTCCTCCAATTAACAGTTATAAATCACATTCCCCAATTAGCTTGAAGCATGGGCTTTCTCCCTAGCTCTCCAGCTTGCCAAATCTTTATCAACTCTGTGCGCAATAACCTTGATTCCCATGGCTGAGTTATTGTTGTTATGGTTAACTGGACTCTCATCCACATCCCCCCTCCCAGCATCAACTAACTCTAAAAGCGAAAGAGAAAAGATGACTACATTTCCATCTGTTGTCAAAGCAAGAACATCAGATGTTAGCAGCGTTGACAGGCACATGAAAAGTAGGTTTGTCAAGTGACTAACATTTTTCAGAGTCAATTAATTATGAGTCTTTTACTGATTATTCAATCAATTGAGCACTTTATATACCTTCAATAAAATAGATTCTCTCTAGCTGCTATGTTTCTTCCATAAATCAAAGATTTTTTCCCCCTTTGGTGGCAGGGGAGAAGTACGTTATTCTATATATTATTTCTAGGGTCTGAAAATGTTTTCCTGGAGATTATAAAAAAAAATCTAAAGCAATCTTATGGCCTAATGTAATGTGTGAAAAAGAAGTGCGTGTGACTTTCTAAAGTCCTGAGGACAAATTTTTATACTTTATTTTAACTGTGTACTTTTGTTGCAATGTTTGCCATGTTACATTGTGAAGAAATCCTTAATTCTGAATTGTTATATTCCTAACCCTGCCTCTAACCTTCATTTTAAATGTAACTGTTATAGAGTGTTTTAAAAAAATAATGAACTTACTTCTACTTCTCCTTTCATAACTTTTTGCCCTACAAATGTTTTGGAAAATAACTGAATTTTGACCATTGGCAAATGTGGGAATTGTAGACCCAAATAACTGGTTTCCTTACCAACCCATTTCTACAAAAACGTTTCTAAGCAAAACCCAACCCTTGCTAAACCAGCTTAAAAATAAATTAAAAAAACCTTAGGCATCAATCTGTAACAGTGGTTCTCAACCTTTTTCAGGTTGAGACCCCACTTGCCCCGCCCATGCGTGCCGCGATCCCAACCCGGGCGCGCGCGCGCACGCGCCGAAAAAAAAAACAAAATTAAAAAAACAAAATGGCGGACCGCGACGGGCAGATCCATGCATGCGCGGCGCACGCGTGACGGGCCGATCCGCGCATGCATGGCGCGCGCGCGCCAAAAAAAAGTTCAAAAAAAAAATTCAAAAAAAAATGGCAGACCGTGACGGGCGGATCCACGCATGCATGGCGCGCACACACGACGGGCCGATCCGCTCATGCACCGCGCGCGCGCCAAAAAAAAATAAAAAAAAATTCAAAAAATTCAAAAAAAATTCAAAAAAAACCCCAAAATGGCGGATCGCGACGGGCGGATACACGCATGCACGGCGTGCGTGTGACGGGCTGATCCGCGCATGCACGGTGCACGCGCGCACCCAAAAAAAAATCAAAAATAAAAATAAAAAAATTCAAAAAAAACCAAAACAAAATGGCGGACCGCAATGGGCGGATCCGTGCATGCGCGGCGCGCACACGCAACGGGCCAATCCGTGCATGCACTGCGTGCGCACGCCCCCCAAAAATTAAAAAAATAAAAAAATTCAAAAAAAATTCAAAATTCAAAAAACAAAATGGCGGACCGCGGTGTCCGGCGACCCCCGCGAAACGGTCGTTCGACCCATAGGTTGAGAACCACTGATCTATACAATCATTAATTTCCCAAATTGTGTATCTAGACTAGTGTGCATCTCACAGAAGTTTAGATCTTTTATTAGCTGACCAATCCACACGGTTTCTGGGCAATTTGAGAATGTATACCTGCCAAGGCTTGAGAAGCAAGGAAGAAGAAAGTAGGCACTTGTCCAAATGTGTATATATGGATATATATTTCCAGGGGAGGAAATGCTAGTAGTTCAATCTCCCCTCTTGAAATCCACCTATCTTCTACTATTACAGTGACTTTGTTGGGTGAGAGCAAAGAGAACAGCACAGTGGCTTTGAAAACTAGCTCAGTGTTTTAAAGTTTGATGTCAGAAAAACATCAAACTTTAGAGATTCATAAGTGGGGAAAAATGCTTTGCCACATTACTGATGTGATAGATCAGGGGTGTCAAACTCAATTTCACTGAGGGCCGCATCAGCATTGTGATTGCTCTAGGGGGGCGTGTGGGTGTGGCCAGAGTGGGTGCAGCCTACTGGGTGGGCATGGCCAGTTCTACATAATTCGCGTCAAGGGTGCCTATGGGGGCCTGGCCAGGAGTGGGACAGATCTGAGGGTCTCTGGCAGAAGGGGGTGGGACCAGGGAAAGTGCCAAGGCATGGTCCACTGGGGCAAGTGCCAAGATGGCTACCACAAAATTGTACATTGGCTCCCAGCTGGCCTGGGCCAGGGCCAAGGCAGCGGGGGCTGTTCCCTCACTGTTTCCAGGATGGCCTCGCGGGCCACATGAAACCACTTCACGGGCCACATCCAGCCCCCAGGCCTTGTGTTTGACATGTCTGTGATAGATGAACATCAGAAGGAAAGAAAGGTGAGGATTGTTCAGTTGGGGAGAAATTTGGAGCATTTCCAAATCCTCCTTTTTAAAAAAAAAAAGCCCCCTGGCAGAAAGGAGGAAGTATCTTGGAATACCCTACCTCAGTTCTTGCAAACGATGCCACACTTTGAGTATTTGGAAGGAACAATGGATTCTTTTAGATTCATCAAGGAGGCATCGCAAGGAATCCTTTTTTGTGGATTATGAAATCATAGAAATGAGAGTTTCATGAAACAACCCATCCTGAAACTAAACCAGTTGAATTGTTTCTATCTGCCTTCACCTGAAACGGTTTTCCTTTACTAAGTGATGCTGATCTTTAACATTGAAAAATGGTAATGGTTGCTCTTATTGTATTGCTGGCATTGAAATTATTGCTATTGCTCTGTACTGCATTAGACTAGCATTTTGTTTTGAACTTATTTATGCCTTTAATTGTGTGAACAGCTTTGCAAGTAGTTTTTGCCCAGAAACACAATACACAATTATTAATACCTAAAACGGAGAGACATTGAGCAATTCTACCAGTGGGAGGGAGATACTCTCAGGAGTTAGAAAAAAAAATAGGAAAGAACAGTTTACAAAAAAATGCAGTTAAGCCACATTGAATTATTATTGGTAAATAATAACTGTTCTGATAGTAAATCCATGTATTTATTGGGTGCGTATCCCCTCCTGAACTATAAGTATTTCTACCATACAATAAGGAAGTGACACTTAGTGGAAGAAATTCTTCAAATTCTGATTTGTTTCCAGAATGCTCTTGTAGAATATATGCCAAGGAAAATGAAGTGGCAAGACAACAATCTATATATAATTCCCCTAGATTCTTATTTTAAGGGTCATATTTCTTAAACTTGATTTCTTTCCTCACCTGGTTCCCTGTAGGCAGTGGTTCTAAATTCCTTACACCTCTAGGGAGTAAAATAGGAAATATGCAAAAAGTGGAAAGTTTAAACAGACCAACAACAAAATCACTTTTCTATGTAGTTTTGATAAGGTTTCTTTTTAAAAGCAATTCCAACGCAGACAAGGACCTGCCACAAAAAGAGATTCTAAATTTTAATTTGCCGTTTTTTATTTGAAATGGATCTTTAAATTCTTGGAAGACAAATTTAAGAAAAAAAATAGTTTCAGAAATGTCTCTCTTTTTTTGCCATTCCTAAGGAAGTAGCCTCAGTTAAGAACAAAAGACTTGAGATTTTATTGTTCACCGTGGAAGGAAAAAAAGTAAGACCCAGAATAGTTAAATGAAATCAGCTACAGGGAGTGGGGAGAAGGGAGAATTTCAATTTAGGAAAAGAACTTCAGTTAGGAAAAGAGATCGAAACTGCGTTTTGATGGGTGAGTATTTTGTTTGTTTTTACTTTGTTTTTCTAGTTTGGATTGGGCAGTAAGAAATACAGCCAATGAACAATATCAATAATAATAATAGAAAGTGTGGCTGGGGGTTGAGGGGAAGTGCACCAAGGGGGGGAAAAAACATAGTACCAAAGGAAATACTTTTACCATTGCGAGACAAGCTTCCTTTCCCTTCAGACAAGTGATTACTTTCCCATTACTCGAAATGTGCAACTACTAAACCCAAAATGCCACAAAATAAGCAAGGGAGAGAGGGAGAGAGAGACAGAGAGAGCAAAAGCATCACTAGCAAATTGGAATCTAGGGCCTTTTGTGCTTGTTAAATGGTGGAATGATTATAAGTAGAAAAAGTGATGTGCATTAGTTTGGAGTGAATATACCAGAAATGACAAGCATGTAACTTAATGATGACTTCGCCATGTTTAGAACGGCTCCTGAATCTCGCGTGGAGCAGCTCATCCCTTCAGCAAAGAAAAGGGCACACCTTCCATTGCTATTTGCGGACATTCTCCACAGGTCGCCTGGAAATAACACCAAAGCAATAAATGTTGGTTTAGAAAGTCTACTGCTTAAGCTGGCACAGGTAGTCCTCCAAATTAGGACTACAACTGAGCCCAGCATAAGTGAATTTTGCTAGATTTCATGCCCTTACTTGCCACAGTTGTTAAGTGAATCACCGCTGCTGTTGAACTGGTAACATGGTTGTTAAGCGAATCTGGCTTCCCCATTGACTTTGCTCATCAGAAGGTGGCAAAAAGGGATCACACGATCCTGGGGCTGTTCTGTCCCAGCCTATGTGAGTCCTTGTTGAGGAACCCCTCTTCCAACAAGCAGGCTGGAACTGCAGGAAAAGAACAATCCCCTTTTATTATTCACAGATCTGAGTCAATGTCCAAGGCAAATAAACACAGTTCACAGAAACTCGATCCTCAACACGAGCTGTTGCCTTCGGCAACCTGGACCTCCCACACCTTCCCTTTTATTATGCAGCCAAGGCGTGGCTTCCTAATGCCTTCTCCTTTGCCTTTGGAACGGCCCCATTGCATCCCTCTGTCCTACTTGTTTTTCTTGCCAGTGTTAACGTGCATCCTGGATATCTTCCACCTGTGATTCATCACTGCCCAACTCAGACTCCCAGCACAGCTGTGTCTCAGCCTGAGTGTGAGTCAGACTGTAAGTCTTGGAGCTCCTCAGAGCCTTCCGCTGACTCTGATGTCACTCCAGGCCTCTCCTCCTCCTTTCATTCCTCAGACTCAGTTGCCAGGTCCACTGGCTGGCAAGGAATCACAACAGGGACACTGCAACCATCATAAATATGAGTCAGTTGCCAAGAGTTTAAATTTTGATCACATGACCATGGGGATGCTTCAACGGTCATATGGGTGAAAAATGGTCATGTCACTTTTTTTTCAATGCCATTTCAATGCCAACGATCACTGAGTGAACTGTTGTAAGTTGAGGACTACCTGTATAAGTCATTGTAATAGAAGATAGTACAGGTTTCTCTCTTCCCTGCTCTTCCTCATGCAAACCACTGTATTTGTTAGCAGCAACTGGACAGACCCTCGTTTTAAATGAAGCAATACACTCAATGTTTAATCTCATGGGCAGTGAGGTATCAGAAATGTTGTAGATCATATTTGTATGATTTATTGGCCAGAGTCTTTCCCTAGTGGAACAATTCTCCCCCTTCTCTCCTCCTCCCCTTTCCACATTACAGGAACATGGTGCAATTTTAAAACAATAATGTGAACCCAAGCTTCTCCGGTAAATTAACAGAAGCCTTTAAAAGAGCTGGGGGGAAAAATAAAATAAAGTAAAGGAGTGTCGTGTGAGATTGCCCCAAACAAAAGCTTTGCAATGACAGTGGTTTGCATTTTATTTATATATATATTACCTGCAGAGAAACAATAATATATAACATGCTGCTTGGTTATTTCATCCGTGCCTTTTCCCCTTCCCACCTGGAAAATTAAGACAGGAAACACTGTAATACTTTTAAAGACAAAGGTGTATTCCATTGGCCAGTCTCATAAAAATTCTGGGTTAAGTGAGCATGTAATTTACTAATCGGCATTTCAAAGTTGCACATTATTAAAACTTCACTGTGTGCATTTCAGCATATGGAATCTTGCACTGCTGGGCATAGGGCATATATATATATATATAGCTAATTCATCAATAATGCCAAACTGTATTATTTATAGAACAGCAAAATATCTACAATTGGAAGCCAGGTAAAGAATGCTTGAAATCCTTTGTGATGCACCTATTGCAAGATTTGACTAAACAATCTTCTTCCACCATTTCTCTCTTGACTGATCAGTGTTCTCTGTAAGCAGCAGCTGAATTATAAAACATTATTATTCCTGATAATGCCAGGAGGTGGCACACCATCAACTCCAGAGCAAAATCTTATGCCGGGGCAACTGGTTCGCTCTACAGAATTTTCTTTTTTGACTTGAAAATTCAATTCCCACTTCAAACGTTTCAGAAGATGCTGAGACAATAAGCATTGTGATGTTTCCCCAAGCTTGGTGAACTGAGTTGACCCAAATCCATGTAATAAAATTTTGTGAATAGGAAAAGGAGAAATTTAATCTTTAGAGACATCCTGTCTGATATTTTGTGAATCACAGCCACTGCATGAATCTGATAACTAACACATTCAGGTGGGGTGGGATTGATCAGGGCTGGGTAGGACAATCTTCTACTTCTGCTGTGAATTGACCATGTCTCTCCCTACTAAAAACGTATACATTAGTGTCATAAAATACTCTTTTAAATCATATTGGGCTACCCGGGCTTTCCCCCTTTTGTTGACCTTAATTTTGATACACAAAACGTGGACCTCACATTTTCATTTGTTGCTTGTTTGTTTATCTTTTACTGTTGAATGAAGTCCTATAATTGTCTAGCCTCCAGAAAAAGTCACTACTCTGTTAGAGTATCTTCACCACAATATGATAAAGACAATGGAAGGAGAACTTGGTGACAGTCTCATACCATTGCATAAACAGTAACATCCGGTTTAAGGGCAATAAGGAAAATAATGTGATTGTAACCTTGGTTCCAGTTTATTCATTACAATCCTTACTTAGTAGTGCATAATTTGTGACTAGAACAGCGCTTGTTAAGAATACTACTGACTGACCCTTGAAGTCCAAAAGGACAAGTAAAGGTTACTGAAGAATTTATCTGCTGTGATGAAAAGTCTGCTGGTCTGGCCTTTCTATTTTTTGGGGGGAGGAAAGAAAGAAAGAAAGAAAGAAAGAAAGAAAGGAAGGAAGGAAGGAAGGAAGGAAGGAAGGAAGGAAGGAAGGAAGAAAGGAAGGAAGGAAGGAAGGAAGAAGAGAAAGAGGGAGAAAGAGGGAGAAAGAAAGAAAGAAAGAAACAGGGATGGAGGAAGAGAGAGAAAAGAAAGAAAGAAAGAAAGAAAGAAAGAAAGAAAGAAAGAATGAGGGAGGGAGGAAGAGAGAGGAAAGAAAGAAAGAGAGAGAGAGAGAGAGAGAAAGAAAGAAAGAAAGAAAGAAAGAAAGAAAGAAAGAAAGAAAGAAAGAAAGAAAGAAAGGAAGGAAGGAAGGAAGGAAGGAAGGAAGGAAGGAAGGAAGGAAGGAAGGAAGAAAGGAAGGAAGGAAGAAGAGAAAGAGGGAGAAAGAGGGAGAAAGAAAGAAAGAAAGAAAGAAACAGGGAGGGAGGAAGAGAGAGAAAAGAAAGAAAGAAAGAAAGAAAGAAAGAATGAGGGAGGGAGGAAGAGAGAGGAAAGAAAGAAAGAGAGAGAGAGAGAGAGAGAGAGAGAGAGAGAGAGAGAGAGAGAGAGAAAGAAAGAAAGAAAGAAAGAAAGAAAGAAAGAAAGAAAGAAAGAAAGAAAGAAAGAAAGAAAGAAAGAAAGAAAGAAAGAAAGAAAGAAAGAAAGAAAGAAAGATCTGCATCAGGAATGGCAGTGAAACTGCACTGGCTGCTCTGAAGGATGATTTCTGACAGGACCAAAACATAACATGACCTCTTTGGTCTTATTAGGTCTCTCAGTGTTTGGTACCAGTGAACATGGTATCCCTCTGGCCCATGTGCAGGAACTGGAAGCATTATTTTTTAATAGTTCCACTCCTACCTGACTGGGCAGTTTCTACTTAGTAATTACAGGAAAGCAGCACTCGAAACCTTGAGTTCTCCAGGGTGGGTTTTCTCAAGGCTTGATGTTAAGCAACAGTACTTCAAGGTGAGGTAGTATTAATATGGTGAAAACATCCAATTGCCATTCTGGCAGAGACTTCATAGAAGTCCTGAACTTGTGAATTTGTGCTGAGAGCCTGAGAATCTGGATGGGATGAAACAAACTTAAATCAAATCGTATCAAAATGAAGTTGTCAATAAACAGCCGTGCAATCCAATAACATCAATCAAAGTCCTGGTGTTGATATTTACAACTCAGTATTGTCCCGGGATACATTAGACCACGGGTGTCAAACTCGCCGCATCACATGACGTATCACGATATATCGTGACTTATTTTGTATTGCCAGAGCTGGGGTGGGCGCAGCCTCCACATGATGCAACCGGTCCTCAAGCTGGAAGTTTGACACCCCTGCATTAGACAATCCTGAATGTAGTCTAGATATATATAATATAATATTATATAATATTATATAGTATTATATAGTATAATATAATATAATATAATATAATATAATATAATATAATATAATATAATATAATATAATATAATATAATATAATATAATATAATATAATATAATATAATATAATATAATATAATATAATATAATATAATATAATATAATATAATATAATATAATATAATATAATATAATATAATATAATATAATATAATATAATATAATATAATATAATATAGTAGAGTAGAGTAGAGTAGAGTAGAGTAGAGTAGAGTAGAGTAGAGTAGAGTAGAGTAGAGTAGAGTAGAATAGAATAGAATAGAATAGAATAGAATAGAATAGAATAGAATAGAATAGAATAGAATAGAATAGAATAGAACAGAATAGTTGTCACTCTTAAATCTAGAAACAATCTATTGAAACTCCACCCCCTTCCATGAGGTTCATCCAACTTGGATTAAGAAATAGGCTTTATTAGTGATGACCTCCATGCTTTGAAATGTACTTCCCCAGGGACAGCCCGAATCATGAAACGATTATGCTTATGTTTCATAAGTTAACGTTATTCTGTTGGAATATGATTTCAACCTTTAGTTATTCTTAAGCATTTTGCCTATGTGCTTTCATATTATGCATATTTTTCTTTTTATATTGAGTTTTGATTTTTGTCACCACTCTGTCAGGACTGGGTGAGATATAAATTTAGGAAATAAATATTTAGTAAGCATTCTATCAAAATACAAAAAAAAACCCTCTCTACTTACAACAGCTTCTTATTTATATGCTTCAGTCCATTTTCCCTGTCAAAGACAATTATCTCAGTCTCTGGTAAATTTACTTTCAGATCCATATTCCTTGTTGCATTTATTTATTTATTAATGAAATTTATATGCATGAATCATACATCTGCCACGAATCAAGAACAGATTTATACATAAGCCACATAGAAACATGTTTTCTAATTAGAGCATTAAAACATTCTAAGTGTTACGGGGAAAAACATTTTTAAGAAGATCCTAACAACCAAAAAAAAAGACCTCACCATTCTTATTTTGGCCCAATCATTTTTTCTGTATTCTCTCATCTTGTTCTCACCCATCATATATACTTCTTCCTTTTGATCATATCCATGCAGACTGCTGTACAATTTTTCCTTAAATTCAGCCCCAATTCTCTCATTATTGCTGTTCTCTGGTGTGTAACATGCAACCATCAACAGCCTGTGAACACCTATTTTCATATTCAACTACAACAATCTAGTTCAGACTCCTTCATATTTTTGGACACAATTTCTTTATTTCGCTCAGAATGAAACCCAAACCTTTATATATAACAAGCAACTCTACCCACCCAAGACCACTTTTATTTGTATCTATTAACACCCACCCCTTTCTCTTAGTTATACACAGGGCTTTTTTTTCTCATAGAATGCCCAGAATGGAGTTCTGGCACCTTTTTTGGATGGAACCTTGTAGGGTAGGCAAGGTGGGTTGTATGACGTGTGTGAGTGAGTTCCGGCACCTTTTTTTTTTTTTTTTAAGAAAAAAAGCATTGGTTATACAGATAGAGCAACATACAACCCCAAGAACCAATTGAGTGTCAAAAGATGTTGTTCCTAAACTACATAACTTTATACACCGGTTATACAGTACGTAGCATATACAGTTGCTCATATGCCACCATCTAATAAGTGCATATGGAAGACTGACACACATAAGATATGAAAGGTATGAAAACAAGCAGTAGGTTGGTGTCCTACCCTAAAAAGTTAAATCTTTGAGCTCTTTCTTCCAGAGTTTGGGAACATCACATGCCAGCTGAAGGATATTGGTGCATTTTATTTCTTTATTTATTTCTTAACTACTATGTTTCAGTTTGGAGTGCCACCCTCTGATTAGCGCAGGAGGTTGCACCCTCACCATGCAATATTCTCTGGTGGTCATTTTGAGTCTCACAGTGTCACTAAGCATGTTTGTTCTATAATGCCTACACTTTGGTTGCGTTCCGGGTAGCAAGATCTTCCCTTGCTTCAGTGTACTTGATCCAGGGGAGCAGCTGGAAGGGTTGGGGCCTATGAGCTGGCACACTTTGTCAGAAAAATAATTGCTTTACTTGATGGAATCCTGAGTGGAAGTATTTGGCCCTTTTTATTATTACTGAAGTATGGTTTAATGTAGAACAGATCCTATTAATAAAAGCAACTCTCACTCTCTCTGTCTTTTTAAGAGAGAAGAGCTGACAGTTGGAAAAGGGTATATATTATGAGGTCTATCATGCAGGTAATATCCTGTATATCTAGACTGATCACTCATTTATAGCTAAAACAAGAGGTGCTAAGGGTGTAGTGAATCATAGTCTAATGATTAGTGATAAAAATCACCTAGGTAATGAAACCGGTATTAAGAAACAGATTTTTAGGCAAAAATGATTATTGTGTGAGATTGATTAAAAAAGATGATTGTAGAACAGGGTAACCTTTCCTATAATTGAGGCTTCAAATTGTTTAAGACCGTTTGTCATAATGATGTGGCAATCCGGAATTGTAAAAAGATTGATCCGTACTAAAAAGTTATTTATTGTTTTTCATAACTTCAGGCATTATCAAATTTCTAAAATATGATTATAATGTCTCCCGTTAAAGTTAGAAAGGAAAAAAAAATAGAAGTTAAAGATAGGATGGTTAAATTTCTAATATGGTACTAGAACAGACATAACACCGTGTTTATATTTTATTTAGCATTTGGAGAAATATGAGAAAACAACAGAATCTGAAAAAGGTGAGATCCATAAATGTTTTGTCCTCAGGATTTTAAATTTATTCTCAAAAATATGAGTACTTTTCAAACAAGACTACCATACCATTCACAATACAATTGTACAGCTTTGTAATGCATTTTTTGCTGCCCAATGCATTTTTTTTAAGAAAAAACGCTTTTCGCTAGATAGAAGTTACCGTTTTGTTCTAGTAATGTTTGGAGAGAAAAAAAGTAGACAATTATCCACAGTAATTCTTCAATCCCGCACAATTTTGGTAACTTATTGGCTGTTACAGTAGATGCACTCCAAAGTCCATTCTACAAGTAAAAACAAGAGTGCACACTCAATCTGTCAAAGCACTCAATGCCTCTCAAGATCTTCCTGTTAGAGCTCTCCTTGTGCTTTTTTAACATAGAAGATGAAAAGCTCTTCTGAATACCGGTGTGTCAACATGGTTTTTTTGAAGCACAAGTATTTGTTGCTTCCTCCTTTGGTTCTCTGCAGCATTCTCAGAACATGGTAGCTGTGCCATTATAAGAAAAGTATTAAGAATGCCAAACCCACCAAGATCTTCCAATGGAAGAATACCTTCATGGGTTATTTCAGCTTAAAAATGAAACCAGAATCTAGTCCCAGACCTCTGAGCGTCCTTCCTCTCATGTTGCCTTCATGGCACATCTTCTGGCATTAGCTTAGCTTTCATACTGAACACTGCTTTGATTGTTTGGTTGACTGTTTGTTGGATTTATATGTTACTCCTCTTTCTCCCCTCCCGTGCTCCAGCCCTATTTGTCAAAAGGATGGCTCCCTATATATACCACCTCTTAAAAATCTGTAACCATTAAGGGATCAAATCCTTCCATTCCCCACCATCCAATCACAGGTCAGGAAGCTTCTTGGATGAGAAGCGAAACATCTTCAAAGAAAAACAAGAAAGTCCAGTTGCCTCGTGAAAAGTGCACCTTTGGGACATTAACGAATCAGTAGCTCCTTCTCATTTCTCAACTCTTGAAACACCTGCAGAAGGCATCCATCTTTCCATAATAATAACAATGTAACTGTATCTAGGACGAGAGCTTACAATCTGATTCACATGAAAAACAATTATGCATTTTTAACCGTGTTTGAAAATACACAGTAAAAGACCTTAGGATTGGTTAAAGTTCCAATTAGCTCCCAACCATGCTTTTGGGATACATTTTTTATTGTGCAGTTAGATGATCTGTTGATTTATAGTGAGGACTCTGCCTTCCACCTTGATCAAATTTGAGCCATTCCACAACATCTTCTTGACTGTAGATTGTATGCTATTCTAGAGAAATGGGCCTTTGATCCCCGTGTTGGTTTATTTGGAGAACTGTACATCCTTGAAAAGAATGGAACATCTTCTTTTAAGGGAGCCCCTCTGTACTATTCTGGAGATGCAGCATTTTCTAGGACAGTGGTGGCGAACCTGTGGCACGCATGCCAGAGGCGGCACCCAGAGCCCTCTCTGTGGGCACGCATGCTGCTGCCCCAGCAGAGTTCGCCAGAGTAGCGAGCACATGGTGTTTGGAAGTGACAGGGCAGGAAGTGAGCGAGCAAGCGGTGTTGGCCCCCCAGGGATGCCCCAGAGATGGCGAGGGACTGGCCCCGGCCATGTTCACCCAGTCTGCCGTGACCACTGCAGCCACTCCCATCCAGTGGGCCACCCCCCCAACGACACCACAATGCTGATGCAGCCCTGGCACTTTGCGATAAATAAGTGGGTTTTGGGTTGCAGTTTGGGCACTCGGTCTCTAAAAGGTTCGCCATCACAGCTCTAAGATATGACATTATTACCGTAAATGTGTTTCTAATTTTCCTGCATGGCCAAACTGCAGAGCCAACTTGGATTCCAATACTCAAACAGCCATTCTTCGCCTCAGTCAGGTATTCTCTTTTCAGCCCATCATCTCCATCATCCAGTTTGCATTATAGGCTAAGGCTTCTCTTTTCTCCTGGAGGAAAAAAAAATACTCCTGATTTGAAGACAACCTCCCCTGCATATTTCTTTCCAACTCTTTCTGGCTGAAGGGAGCAGTGGTGTTTTTAAACAAAGGGCTCTGGACAACCAGGAGCTTTTTCAGCAAGAGCACCTCTCTCCTCAAAGGCGTGGAACATCATATGAATGTCCAAAGTCACCTCAGAACCATGGAGTGCTTATAAACATTTTACACCTTCAAAGAGACAGGTCCAGTGATAACCAGCAGTTCCTAGAGAGAATCATTAAGTAAATAAAGTTCAGCTGCCTCTCAAAGCCATCAAGAGGGTAGCCAGGTTTTCAAGCAAACAAGTAAGGATGCAAAGCGTCTGTTAACTTGGAAACTAGTTAACTTGGTCTAGTGGTGAAGGCATCAGGCTAGAAGCCAGGAGACTGTGAGTTCTAGTCCTACCTTAGGCCATGAAAGCCGGCTGGGTGATCTTGGGCCAATCACTCTCTCTCTCAGCCTAACCCACCTCACAAGGGGAAAAATAGGAGCCGGAAGGAGTTTTCAGTATATTTGCCACCTTAAGTTATTTATAAAAATAATAAAAGCAGGGTAAAAATAGATAAAACAGTGTTTAAATTGAGGAACACAGACCTATTCAAATGCGTTGATTTCTTTGTACTAAGAGGGCAAATCTTCCATTGTATATACATTTCTCTTTTTTCCCCACATTAAAGATTCAAATCTGGTGGAATCATGGCTCAGAACCTTTTATCTAGTTAAGTCAATTGCTGAATAAAGAATTAACTGTCTGAAGAGTTAAGAATGGCTTTTTATATTCCAGTGCACAGCCAGACATATAGACTGCTACACCTTCTTATTCAAAATGCTGGAATACTTGTCCACCACTGTTTTGTTTTGTTTTTTTAAAATGTCCTCATCACCTATACAGTCACTGTCAGTTCACAAGCTCTTACTGAAAGGAGGTATCATTGAGTGGTGATTACTATAGTTACTCCAACTATTTGAAAAGCTAAAGGTTGGGCAACTCTAAGTCTTTACTGAAGACGTACTTCAGCCATTTTAAGCTTTGCTCATTCTTATTTTAAGCACATATTTAAAGTTCCACGGTTGGAATTAATGAGATTTCAGACTGTAATCTTACATCTAGTGAAAGGTTTATTAGAAGGGACCCTCCACCAATTGGATAGCTGTCTGTTCTTTAAGGGAGTTCCAATTGACTGTTAGTAAGCACCTACTTGAGGTAGTTGAAAAGAGAAATTGATAGTGCTATTGAATAGGCATCTTAAATCAGGAAGAGAAGCCCCTATTCTGTGACCTGAGTGTCTTATTTAAGAGAAACATATATCCAGGACAATCACAATAGTTAAACAGTCATTGCTTCAGTTTGGCTGAATAAATCACAGTGATTTAGCCCCCAGTAGTAATAAAAAATAAATGATATTGTTTTGGCTCCTTACTACTGAACTAATGAAATGTAATGAATTAAAGAATTTTAGTGAGTGAAAAAGTCTCATCAAAAGAATCTTCTGAGTCTTACTTTAGGCCATAGTAATTGCAAGAGCTAAATACAAGTAGATACTATCCCAAACCTAATTAATTTCAGTGTCCATAGCAAAGAAGTTCCGTTGGTAAAAAAGAGAAATAATCTCACATTGAAAATTCATTGTCATTCTGAGTTTAACTCTTTCCTTTCTTGCATTATTTGTTCAATTGTTACAAAGAATTAATAAGCTACTCTTCGTCATGGAGACACTAGTCTTAGAGTACCTTAAAATAATTCAAAGTAACAAAAAAAGATACAAATGGTAAAAATAAGTTGACAAAATAATGAAACCAGCCACAGCAAAATCAATGGCAAACAGAGAAATAGGTAAAGAGACGAGAACTCTGGATTTATGGCCCCACAGAATTTTTAGATAGCATTACAGTAGTGTGGTATGTTTGAAATGTGAACAATGCAATTATTAAGCATCTGCAAGGCTTTAAACAGTTACTTTTTACCTGAATACCCTCAGCCCACAAAAGGCACCAAAATAAAATAAAATTAAAATAAACCCAACTTGAAAAAGAGTGCTTCCCAGACTGAAAAAGTTGTCCCCTTCTACTCCTAAATGCTAGGGCAGATAAAAAAAAACAAAACCTTCATCTGGTACTCTTAATTATTAGATTTGTGCATAACCTATAGTTGACAGCCATCACCAAAAAGATCCTGTTGCTCCCTGTTTCTGATGGCAATGGACAGAAGGAAGAAGAATAACCAAATTCACCTTCCTGGGTCTCAACCGTTGCCATCATTGGAAAGGGCAAACAACTTATTCAGAGATATCCATACCTGGGCGAATAAAAAAAGGAAGATGGTGGCCCCAATGTTAGAGCTTTGATTGCATCAAGGCCACACTCTCTCCCTGCACTTACTATTCTAAAATTGTCTTCTGGGTTATTTACTGTAGGCAGCAATGAATACTAACTTCACATAAGCTTGACAAAATTATCTAGGTTTCATTATCATATACCGTTAGGTGAATATTCTTCTGTGAGGCATTCATTAGTAACTGGCTATGCCAGCGTTCAGATTATACCGTTTTGAAAAATGATTCTTTTTTATTTTGTGATATGTCATACAAAGACTCATTCAGTATACACCTAAGATTTAGATCTGGATCCTAGGGACATCTCAGTTCAGCTCTCCACTGGACCATGAAGTTCACTGGATGACTTTGGAGCAGTCATTTTATCTTGGCTGGTCTACCTTACAGCATTGTTGTGAGAATAAAATGAGCACCAGCACGAGCTCTGTAAAAACAGGGGGTATAGTGAATAAATAAATAAGTAAATAGGATTGAATTATGATAAAATTAATGTATTATAACTAACTCTTCTTTCAAGGCAATATTAAAAGCCTAAAATAAGTGAAATAAATCCAAATAGATTACATTCTGTCTTTATTGCTGCTTGGTTCCTTGGCCTAACAATGTGCTAGCATTCCTTCTTCTTGAAGACCCCTCTCTACTGGATATTATTAAATCATAACAATTATTTAGAAGGCAGATCTAAATATCTTTACTCCATTAGCCCCTTACGAAGTTCTAAAAAGTTCATTCTTTAAACACTGACTGAGAGATCAAATACAGAGTGATCCAAAACACCTGATGGACACCAGATATCATGTCAGGCAGGATTAGGACTATCATCGGTTCCAGAAAGCATTGCACCTGGCTTTGTTTTATTGATTTTGTTCTTTATCAGATTATTGTAGCCTGGACTATCTGTTTGAATTTGTCTTTTAGCTATTTTTATGCTTTTTTTCTAATTTTGAATACCACCCATCATCCACTGGAGTTGGCTAATAGAGTCCAATAAATAAATAGTAATAATAAATGGTTTAAACAAAAAATAAATAAATATTTATTATAAGTAGCGTTAAGGCGACACATTCCTAGCTGAGGACTATCCAGGGCCTAACACATAAACAAAATAGTCATTCAGCTTTTACAGTCAGTTGTCTTGCCTGACCTTCTGTATAAATCAAGAAATGTTATTTGCAAACGGGTCTTCTTTCACTGCATTTATGTCTCATTTCTTCATGCTATTGGCTGTAATCCTATAATGGCATTTTTTTTCCTGATCCATTGATTTTGGTGGGATTGTCTCATGGATTGTCTTTAGGATTGCAGCTATTGGATATAGCAGAGTTCTACCCACAAAAATACTACATTCGGTTCCGAAAGATTTTTATGCCACTCAAAGTCATAAAAAATGCAAATCAAGCAATTGTAAGAGGGTGAATCAATGAAGCTGTATTATCTTAGAAAGCAATTCCATGAGAGTATGTTCCATGAGAGAGAATAAAAATGACAAAATATGCTGTCTGTATTGAAGAACTATATTAGACAAGTTACCAAATCATGAGTCCATAGACACTCTTTTTTTCTGCAATATTTGGCAAATGCAGTCAAGATTGTGTAGGTGGATAATACTTTGACATTGAACAGAATAGAGCAGCTCTCCCTCTAGCAAAGAATTCTGTGCATACCAGACCTGGCATGTGATGCTCAGATATAATTTTGGTTTTAAAAATGATTAATATATCCAAGCACTCTAATCAGTTAAGTAAGAGATTGCAACAGCAAAGCTAAAAGGTTACAGATCTGACAAAACCCAGCTCCATACCATTTAGAATTATCTGGAAATTCGAGTTTTGATTTTTTTTTTATGTTCTTTGAATGGCTTGATTTAGAGAGTCTCATAGATCAAGCTAAAATAGTGGATCAGCCAAAGTCTTATAAACATGGATTTCTAGATGTCTCAAGCAAGTTATATCCCAATCCCTCACTAAAGTCCATCTAAGGATGAAGAAAAGATTGACAAACAACAGGAGAGACAGAAAAAGTTAAACTTTAGGAGACTAGAAAGAAATCTCTAGCAGCAAGATACTAGCAAAGTTCGACATTCTGCTGAAATCCATGTCTTTGTCAGGAAAAAAAATGTGAGCAGAAAATTGCAGATGAAGGCATAGCAAACCACAGGAAGCAAACCACTGGACATGTCTGAAAATTAAAATAGAAGCACACCAATAGATGAATTAAAAAGACCTTGGTATATGAATGATCTGAGCTTTTTGATCTGTCTCAGCAAAATTTCCAGGTCCTGCTCATGCAGTACACCATGTGTAATGTTCTTAACATTACTAACATAGTTACGACTAGCTAAAAGCATAACTACTTGGTTTAAGCAGGTAGGATAGCAAAACAGTTGCACAGAAATTTAGAGAGGGAGAAGAAACCAAGTTGAATCTAACACTGTCTCTCAATTCTACCTTAACTTGGACTGCTCATTATTAATCATGTCACCCATCAATGTCTTTCTTCATTTTCAAAAGTAGGCTGAAGCTGGGGGAGGAGGAAGAAAAGAATCAGCAATGCTAAAGGCATCGTTCCTTATAAATATAAAACCTGATAAGTTTACTTTTTTTTTTTTTAACAAAAATCCTCCTTATTGACTTTACTTCCCAGGAGAAAGCTGTTTCTTTAGTCTAAACGGTTTCTGTATGGAAGACTTCTGAGTGAACTCAGATTCACCTTTTACTGGAGAATTGGGGGAGGGGGGAGAAGATTTTACCATTTTATTTATTTATTTATTTATTTATTTATTTATTTATTTATTTATTTATTTATTTATTTATTTATTACTTAAACTTATATGCCGCCCTTCTCCTAGGACCCAGGACGGCTTACAAAACAATACAATAAAATTAATCACATTCATACAGCAAACAAGCACAGTCAACTCATAGTTGCTGATGGAGGGACATTCCTAGGCCAAGGGGCAGAGCACAGCTCATATGCCCCAAGCCTGTCGGCATAAATGCGTCTTTAACAATTTCCGGAAAGCTAGGAGGGAGGAAGCAGTACGAACCTCTGAGGGAAGCTGGTCCCAGAGGGCTGGGGCAGCAACGGAGAAGGCCCTAGCCCTAGGCCCCGCCAGATGACATTGCCTGACAGATGGTACCCGTAGGAGGCCAACCCTATGTGCCCTAACTGGTCGCTGGGATTCATGAGGCAGAAGACGGTCCCACAAGTATCCTGGTCCATTGCCATAAAGGGCTTTATAGGTCATAACCAACACTTTGAATTGTGTTCAGAGACCAATTGCTAGACTTCCTCTGGATGCAAAAAGATTTTAAGCATGATCAGAAATGTCCTCCATGGAGAGCTAGCCATACTATCTGACTTGGGGCCAGCCCCTTTTCCTCCCATTTTTCTCCTTGTTCATGTGTGAAATTCCCTGCTGTTTCTACTATTGTCAGAAAGGATGCTACAAGCATCCAAAACCAGATCCTCCTTTTGTGCCGATTCACATTCATCCAAACTCCCCATTGAGGCGTCCTACAACTACGCTACAAATCTTCCATGCTACAATATGATCTGCACATATGAATGCTCTCTGTTGCAATTTAATAGCAGTAACAGAAGCACTGGAAGTGACAGAATCAGGGGAATTAGAGGAAATGCTCATTAAAACAAATTTAAAAGGTCTAATGATTAAAATATTGATTAATTAGCCAAACATTGATTAACAGTCACACATTATCAACTACAAAGGTTCTAATTACTGTGCCATTATTCCAAAGATTGACCTGTTCTCTCTTGTCAGTTAGGATGAAGAACAATTTTTATTAAGTGGGTAATTTGGATTTTTGACCTGTAAAATTTTAATAGGGAGTGCAGAGAGGGTGTCATGTGTGGTTTGGCATTTTAGTCATCAAGGGACCTACAGCTACTGTCTCTACTTAACCGAAGGCACACATGTAGGGATGCACACATGTAGGGATTAAAGCCCCAAATGACTTCTTCATCAGGAAAATATGGAGATGTGCTTGCCAGGGCAACAAAAAAATGAAATCCTTCTCCTAAGCACCAAGAATAGTTCAATTAGAGAGGCATATAAGCAGCGCATGAGGGAGCACATTACGGGATGCCCAGATGCCTTTGAACAAGGAAACATGAAAACATTCTACTTTTACTTCTCTAGCAAAGAGAAAGAAAGCCTACCAGCTACAAAGTTTCTCTCACAGGTATCACTGCAGCTTCCACCATCTGGCACAAGAATCTAAGCTAAGAGGAAGCCCATGATTCTCCAAATGCCATTTTGCATAGCGAGAGATTAATCCTATGGAAAGCAGGCCTGGAATGTAAGGGGAGATTTATGGGTGTCCTGCATTAGACTTTTCTCTGGGTTTCTCTGTTTAGACTTGTTGATGTAGCATTTAATTCTCGTCTCACAAAAGAAGAGAGTCTAGCACACACCCAATCTAGCTATCTCCATAACTGTCGGAGAAAGGATGGTCTGGATTAACGCTTGATGAGATCAGCTCTCTGGCCAAGAGACAGATTTATGCAAAACAACCCAGAGGAAGAAAGGAGAAATTTGGAGAGTATATTGGCTTGATACTCTTGCCAGGCCAAATATACTCATAAATGAATACTGTTTGTGTATCTGTGCAACAACTAACAGCCTCAGTTGGGCCAAATAAGTAGCACTAGGAGGGCAATTAGGAAAAGAGTCATTAACTAGTCCAAAATGAACAACCAAAGCTTGGGAAGAGCTCAAGAAAGAAACAAGGGTGCCCAAATACCACCCTAGGGAGGCCTTTTCTTCATGCATAATGTAGATATTCTGCAGAAATCTCCAGAGTATGTCCATAGGAGCTAAAAGAGTTAAGAATAACTTGGAAATTCCTTACATCATCTGGGAAAAGTAGCAAAGAAGTTACTAAGAGAGGAGTTGTGTCATATAGGATCACTATCAACAAAAAAACTGAGATCACATCAAGCTATTCTGTATCCTTCCTTCCTTCCTTCCTTCCTTCCTTCCTTCCTTCCTTCCTTCCTTCCTTCCTTCCTTCCTTCCTTCCTTCCTTCTTCTCCCATCCTCTTTCTAATAGATAATAAAGAAAACTAGTAAATGGCGAAAAAAGGAAATAGAAAAAAAAGACAGGGAAAAGAAATGACAAAGAAGCAGCTTCTGATGTTCTTGGCAGTGTTTATATCTTCATGGACTCTTTCTCACTGCACCTAACCATAACACTAACGTGAGATGGCAACCTCTGTTTTCTGATGTGTCCTCTTGATGTTGCCTTCATGTCAATCCCTCAATTGACACCCGAGGCTGCCTAAAACCAGCTCTGCTGGTTTTAGTTTCAGTTTTCTCTTCTCCCAACACCATTTTTGCCATAGCTATGACCTCCACCATTTCACTAATTATTTGATCTCTGATACAAGGACTGAAATCCACCCAGCTCTTATTGGCCACTTTGGTTGCTTTTGGCACTGCCCTCTGTGGTAATTTTGCTTTTGGTGGCACTAGAGAGTAATCTCCTGTGGAGCCCTAGCTGCCCACGTAACGTTTGATCAGCACTTTTTAAAGCAGTTGTAAGAATTTACAGACTTAGCACTCTTGTGAAAGAGCACTAGTCCTGTGCTGACAGAAGGTCAATTTAACTGGAGAAAGAGACTTGGCTTCTGCAGTTACCTGTGGCCAGCTTTGTTGCTATTGGGTGCCTTACAGGTTTAATGTTGGTTCTGGGGACAATTGTGAAAATTCTTTTTATTACTTTTATTATTTCTGAGGATTCACACGTGAAGACTTTCGTGGTCATCCTTGCTGGTCAGTGCTCCCAAGACTAGTATCATGAAGCTGCAATTCCCATGGCTTTGGATACACTATTTGCTTGGAAGAAGAGACAGTTTCATTTGCTTATTCCATTCTACCTGGATGATGCTAGTTGCCAGTGATGACAGTTGCTATTTTTGGGCCACTAACAATTGCATGTTCTGCCTGGCTGTCCATTGATTACATCTATAACTACACGTGTGGAAGTGGGCTTTTTGGTTACCTATTGCCAGCACTATTTATCCCTACAGAGGCCAAGGACAAAACTTATTCAATCACCATTATTCCCTCTTACCTTATTACTCCCTTTTATCTGTCAGCTGGACTTTATTTTAACATTGGTTTAGTGCTCTTTAGGGCAGCATGGTAGATCAGCAGTTAAGACGCTGGGCTTGTTAGCTGGAAAGCCAGCAGCCGAGATTCAAGATCCGAGCTCCACGTGTAAGCTCCTGTCTTCGCACCAGCTCCTGCCAACCTACAGTAACAGTTTGAAAACATATAAATGCAAGTAGATAAATAGGTACCGCTTGTGGGAAGATAACCGTGCTCTGTAGCATCATGCTCGCCACATAAACATGGAAATGTCTTCGGACAGCATTGGCTCAATGATTTTGAAATGGAGATGAGTTCCACCCCCTAGAGTTGACAATGACTAGTGAAATAAAATCTGCAGGGACTCTTTTAGCTTTTTTTTTTTTAAGTGCTCTTTTAGAAGAGTGCTAGACTCATGTGAAGGAATAGTTACAGTGACAGATGACAGGCACAGAGCGGGGCTAGACTCAACAGATGCTTCTGGGGCAATCTAGTTTATGCAGGGATGTTTTCTGCCAGCTCAGCCACTTGTGGATAGCACTTTAACTTGGCTATCTGGAAAGGTGCCATCTATACTCTTCATTACCAAGACAAGCATTTTCAAAGTAAGGAGTGGGTATGTGTTTGTATGGATGGATAGATGTATTTTAAAGCAAATTCTTATTTTTGTGTATGTTTTGTGAAACTCCAGAAGGAAACTCTTGGCTATTTTAAACCTATCATTTATTATTACTAGGTAAGAATAGCTTTCCTCAGCTCAGATGTCTTCAGTCTCATTTCCCAGAATTCCCAACCAGCATAGCCTCTTCTGAGAACTGGAGGTCAAAACATCTGGAATCCAACAGACTGGGAAAGACTGAACTAGTACACTGGAGAATTACAGGTGCAAAGAAGTCATCTGCGAAGCAGAAAACTCAAGGTTGGGGTTTTTTTTTTGTCCAGCAACTCAGCAAAACAATTCCAATAAGTAGAAGAACAAAGACACGAGCAGAGCCAGAAAAAAAAACCCCAAAAGTAAACATGGTTCAGTTTTACTTTCAACCAACCAGCTCAGTTGAAAATAAGGAATGTGGCTTTTCTCCGGGAGTTTCCTAATTTTTTCTCCTGTTATTTTAAATATGTCAGGACGGCTACATCTTTTGCAAGGGCTGTGGGAGCTGAACTTGAGACTTTTGGAGAGTTACCAAGTTTAATCTTTGGCTGCCAATTGTTTCCTGCTAAGGTTCAGTAAGTGAAGGAGGTATTTAAACACACAATGTGTTGTCCTTAGCAGATCTCTACAAGAGATCTGGACAGTAGTTGTACTGTGTTCAGGAACCATTTCATTACTCTGGCATTGCTGAACATGGAAGACAAAGCTACACAATACATTATTCTTGCAATGCAGACAGGAGAAAGATGAAGTATCAGAGCAGCCAACCGTCCTTCCTCTAATCTGTACTTTCAGACATTGTCTATTTTTCCTCCCTTTGTTTCCGACAATGATAATTGCAGTCCTTTATGTACCTAACAAGGCTAGAACCATAATACACACAGACACAAAGACTAGGTAGGACGGTTATTTATGGAAACAGATCTTATTTGGGGGGGAGGGCAGAACAATGGGGATGGATAGCAATTCCTTACGCTATTGGGTTGAATGCAAAATTTCCAGTAAACCTCCCTGCATTAAAAATGAATTAACAAGGTGATTATTAATTGTGCCTATTCCGATTCCTTTGTGCTCTCCTGCATGTTTCCTGAATCTCATTTGAATCCTTTGGTTAAGTAATGTGTCAAGGGGGGTGCCTGCCTGAATGCCTGATTTATTTAAAAAGCAGGACATCACTCCCAGATTAGAATACCAATGAGTGGGGTTAAAAAGGCTCCACTGCATTTGGAGGACAGCTTTCACTCTGAGAGCTACCTGAAAAGGACCTCCATGGACTAATTTTCCGAATCACATTGTAATGTGGGCTCATGTCAATCATCAGAACAGACAGCTTCATCCCATGATATAAACTAGTTATACATTCAAGAGCTGCCAGAGGATCTTCATTAAAAAGGGACTTAGCATTAAAAGAAGAAGGTTGTTTTATTATAATACTTCAAACACAGTTTTTTTGTTTTATATGTTCTCTGAAAAGCCTTTTTTGTTCTTCATCACAGTATCAAAAAAAAAAGTGCCATGGAAGAAGCGACAACATTAAATATTCTTATTTTTAATAGGAATCAAGGTAGCTTTCTGGTTTAAGGCATAAAGAAATGATATACATTTCCCCTTCTAAATATATTCATGCCTTTGACTAACAAAAAGAAATCTCCAGATGTAATAGGAGGATGTTTTTAATCTTTTGTGAGGAGGGATTTGCAAAGCTGCTACTCAAGTACAATATCTAGTGGCAAAGTATAGCAGCAAGAGGTTATATATTTGTATAAAACCTTTGGGCGATCACCAGCTTTAAGATACAAGTGAGATATCACAATCCATGCCATTAAAATATAATGAGATAGCATTAAGAAGAAAACATTAACAATATCCGTGGAAGTACACCGTTGACACAATAATCTAGTTTTTTTAAAAAAATTAGCACATACAAATGTGTGTGCAGGCACTCACACACATGACTGTCATTTCCACGCTTCTAATTTAAATATAATTTTACAAGTTGCATGTCTTCAAATTAAATGGGACATTTTAATCAAACACAACTGCCTTTCAAACAAAAAGAGAAGGGGAAAAATGTGCTCTCAATACATGCTTGACGGCTGAGCCATCTTTCTTTTCCTTTGGAGATTCTTCAGATCCTAGGATGTAACGGGGGTGGGGTTTGGGGGGGAAGGATTTTTGATATTTTTATTGGAGTGGGCTTTTTGATATCAACAATGGTTTCTCCTTTCTTATTCCTGGACAGATGACTATATTGTTATTATCTGGGAGATGGCGGGAGATGAAATATATACCTTTATAAGTATTGTTGAACTAAAAGCTGCATCATCAATATCACTTGCCACAGGGATGTGGGACTAGGGCCCTTGCAGATGTTCCTGGATCTTGTTATCATCCAGGTCCGTGGTGGCGAACCTATGGCACGTGTGCGTGTGCCACAGGTGGCACGCAGAGCCCTCTCTGTGGGCATGCACAGCGTTGCCTCAATCCTAGGCCTTCAGTTGGGTTTTATAAAACCTTTTCGCTTTAGGCCTCTGATGCCGTGTAAAAAAAAAAGGTTCCTTCAATCAATCAATTTCAACTTCTCGTGGGGAAAAAAAAGATCTCACAAAGTTGGAATTGATTGATTGAACTTTTTAGTCCCACCCAGTCTGCCATTACCACCGCAGCCACACCCACCCAATGGGCCACGCCCACCCAAATGGCCAGTTTGGGCACTTGGTCTCTAAACATTTCACCATCACTGACCCAGGTGGTCAAGGCAAGGCAGACCTCTAAAGACTTCTTTATTCCTCTTAAACAAAGTTCCAGCCAATGGCCCTCCAATGACCGCTAAGGCTCCACCCTCACGCTACCTTGAAGGCAGCCACCCTCAGTCCCCCAAACAACAGCTCCTATAGTACACCAAAAGCCCCCAGAGAAGGAGCACGCTCACAGGGCAAGGCCAAGGGTTCCAAGTCCCATCCACCAGGCAGGGTCCAGGCCCAAGACCAGGGCAGCCCTCAGGACAAGAAACAGGTCCCAGAAAAGAAGCAGTCCCAAAGCCTCAGTGAAGCAAAGGCCGAACATAGGCCACAAGGTAAGGGCGAGGCCCAAAACAAAATGCGAAGAGCAATCTTCAAAGCGAGGCAAGGCAAACAGCAACAGGCACAAGTAAAAGCCGGGGGAGTGTAAACCAAAGCAAACTGTTCCTGGCAAAGACTTAACTCCCCACGGCTTCTCCTTAAGTTACTCCCCTCCAGGTGTTCCTTGTGAGGAGGAGTGTGGTGACCTCCTTCCAAGAAGCCTTGCAGCCCTTCTCTGGACTTGCCTACGCTCCACTCTCCTTGCCCTTGGATCAGTGGAGCAGGCAGCTGTGCCTCGTTAGAGGACCGATCCTCCCCTGTGTCTGTGCAGGCAGGCACAGTTAGTCAACCACCTCCCCCAATGCCTGAGGGGCACGGGACAGCATCCTTCTAGGCCCCTGGCATGCCTTCCCTGTCAGAGAGTCCCAGCTCCAACTCTTCCTCCTCCTCTTCCTCCGAATCAGCTTCTGAGGGGGCCATGACAGATCTTACTCTTTCTAGCATCTCTCCTTCTTCTTTACATGTTGGTTTGGCGGCTGTCAATTGGAATGCACCAAGACTTGGAGAACCATTGGTTGCCCCTCCCTCTTTCAGCAAAACCCTCAATAGGCAGGGTGGTTGAAGAACTGCTCAGCATTGGAACCAGTATCTTTCCCAGCTATCCCAGGAAATACCAGCAGTAATAAATACTAAACCAGCAACAATCTGCAGGCAAAGAAAATATTTAGCCACCAAGCTTTGGTACTTCCCTGTAGGATAGAACATGTCAAAGAAGGTTCCCAGACATTGAAAACTTTTAATGTATTTTCCACTAAGTAGATCAGACCTGGAAATCAACACCCCAAGAAAGCTAAAACTACTTTTATTGTGATAGGTGATAAAACAGAATCTTGCAAATCTGATTTTGCTGTATCTCCCTCCCCCTTCCTATACTCTTTTACTCCTGTGAATTAAGGAGGTATCTGTCTGAGCTGCTTCTAAATGCTATCTGGACATTCTGGACTTAAAAATGTTTCAGCCTCTCCTGCTTAGGCAACAGCACCTGCATATCTCTTTTTTAATCCCGCATATATTACTTTTTTTAGAAATAACACAAAGCGGCAGACACACAGAATACTTTCTCCTCCTCCTATTTCCTACACAACAACCCTTTGAAGTGGGTTGGGCTGAGAGAGAATGATTGACCCAAGGTCACCCAATTAGCTTTCATGCCTAAGGTGGGACTAGAACTCAAAGCCTCCTCTTGCCTAACACCTTAACTACGACACCAAACTGGCTCTTTTATCTCATCTTCTTATCTTATCTCATCATATTTTATCTTATCTTAAATCAGCTTCCTTATTCTCTACGGGATCAGATACCAAATAGTTATTGCTCTACTTGAGTCCATGGGAATCTTTATTTGTACCTTTTATTTTCAAAAGCATTTCTGGATTGTTATCTATTTTGGTAAATACTTAAGATAACTAACAAAGGTTTTGCATGCTGTAGTATTCTTTCAAGCTCTTCTCTTATGAGAAAGTATGAAAAGCTGGTGACATGTCAGCATGTAGCCCTTACAGCAAGACACACATCATAGAGAACCACTCCAGGAATGGTATGTTAATAGGGTTTCAGTGGTACAACAGCAATAGCACTTAGATTTATACAGTGCTTCATAGTGCTTTACAGCCTCTCTAAGCAGTTTTTACAGTCAGCATATTGCCCCCAACCACAGAAGGATGGAAGGCTGAGTCAACCTGGAGCCAATAAGGATCGAACTGCCGAATTGCTGGCAGTCAGCAGTCATCAGAGTTAGCCTGCAATGCTGCATTCTAACCACTGCGTCACCACAGCTCAGTGAAAGATGAAGTAGCTTTCTCCAAACTTGGAAAGCAATTCAGAATATATCATCAGTAATTGAAAGTAAGATGGTGATTGTTCCCTTTTGTAAAACTACACAATTTTCAATGGATCCACTCAAGACAACTCTGGGAATAATATCATTATGAAATTAGTTTTGAGAGCTTAGAAAATCCACCTGCTAATTAAGCTCTGTTGCACCCAGAGACAGCATAATTAAAGTCTTCTGAAGTTTAGCTGTAAAAATAAATATACCAATCCCTGCTCTTTGGGGCTCTTAAAGGTATTCTTTGAAGCTTCCCCCCATAACTGTCTCTATCATACTGAAGACTTCAATTATACTCAAGCATACATATAGAGCTTCCTCATTTTTTTTTAAAAAAGAGAGAGTTGCCACAGTACAATTAAAGACTGATAGAAACCTCAGCACCTTCCAGCTTCCATCTCAGAAGCAGTTAGCAGCACAATCTTGGATTTGCCCTTTATTGCTGCCTAATAGGAAAAAAAAAATTGACCTCTTGAATATAAAGCTTGGAGAGGCATTTCATAGAATTATCACAAGCGGAACATTCCAAGTGTAATGAATGTAAACCAAAAGAAGGAGAGTTCTAGAATGCTAGATGCCAAACCCCCCAAAATTCCCAAACAATTCCCTCTGCATTCCTGCTGCTCTTGGTGTCAACCTAGGTGAGCACCTGATAGGCAGTCCTTGCCCAGGTTGGTTCTTTTTTTTCTTGAAATCAAAATGCAGAATAGATTCAGTGCAACGTTTCCTGATCTAACCTGCAGGTTGACAGCTCTTCCGTATTGTGTAAGTATTGCAACCAACATATATTGTTCTCAAAGAAATTCCAATACCCAGTACCAGGATTTTAGTTGTGCTTTCGTCTTAGTTTCAGAATAGAGCCTGCCTATTATTTCACTTTCCATTAGCTTCATGGATTTTCCAAATCTTGTAATTGAGTTTTGCCAAAATATTTGCAGGAAGGAGAAAGAGAGAATAGAATCCATATAAAAGTGTCTCTGTGTGTGTCTGTCTCTGTCTCTTTGTCTCTGTCTCTCTCTGTCTCTCTCTGTCTCTCTCTGTCTGTCTGTCTCTCTGTCTGTCTGTCTGTCTGTCTGTCTGTCTCTGTCTCTCTCTCTCTCTCTCTCTCTCTCTCTCTCTCTCTCTCTCTCTCTCTCTCTCTCTCTCTCTCTCTCTCTCTCTCTCTCTCTCTCTCTCTCTCTCTCTGTGTGTGTGTGTGTGTATGTACCTCAGTATTTTAAAGGTTCACACACATAACATAAACAATGTTACTTTAGTGACAAAGCCAAGCAAATAAAAATATCCTTCTCAAAAACTAATGTGCTAGCTACAAAAAATGTAATTGTTTGCAATAGTGACTAGAGACTAGACAACAGAGAACTGGAAACCTGTGTCTACTACAAACCCACACACACGGACCAGATCCTCTGCTTTACAAGCAACCACCCTGCCTCACACAAAAGAAGCTATGTCCAGACGCTTTTCAGAAGAGCCAGGACACACTGCAGCACCACAACACTAAGAAAAGTAGAAGAGAAACATCTTGACATCTTTGACATCTTGACATCTTTCTCTGTAACGGCTATCCAAAAAACTTCATATTCCAACACACCACACAGCCAACCACCACGCAAAAACTAACCCTACCATACACAAAAGTGGTGTTGGAAATGACAGCCAGAATTCTCCAATACCTAGGAATAGCAATAGACCACAAACCCAGAGCCACGCTCTGCCAGGAATTATTCAGAACCAAAGACAAGAGCCAGATTGTTGGTGGGACAATACTGGAAGAATCCAGGAATACCACCTATAGAAGAGTGGACTTTGAAAGTAATAAATTTGGCGGAAATGGCAAAAATATCGGCATATTTGAAAGATCGCTCAAATGAACAATATTTGACTGATTGGAAACAGTGGATAGACTATATACAAGAGAAACACCAGTCAAATAAAATGTGCCTGGCGTTTAGCTGAGGCTTGACGAGAGGAGTGAGGAATGTTTGCCAAAACAGACGTTTACAAAGACTACTACCTAATGTTGTATGTTATGTTCTATGATGATTGCTTATTAATATGATCTTATGCTTAATGTTGAGTACTTTAATATTGAATTTGTTAGGGATTATAAAAGAGTGCACTATTACGTTTACAAAGACTAATACCTCATGCTGTATTTTTATGCTTTATGAGGATTGCTTTTTAATATGATCCTATGTTTAATGTTGACTGCTTTAATATTGGGAACGCGTACTGAGTTTCTACCTCAGGTTACTGAATTTCTACCTCAGGATCTTTTGCTAGGGATCATAAAAAATTGCACTACTACTGAGATGAATTTACTTCTGAAGCTTGAATGAACAATATGTGATAGACTAGAAGCAGTAGATAGAACATATACAAGAGAAACACCAATCAAATAAAATGTATCAGGCATATAGTTGAGGCTTGACGTGAGGAGTGAGGAATGTTTACTAAACCAGACGTTTACAAAGATTAATCCTTAGCGTTGTATTGCAGGTTATATGATGATTGCTTTTTAATACAATCTTATGTTTGATGTTGATTGTTTTAATAAAAGAATTTTTTTAAAAAAAAAAAGATACAGAAGTATGAAAGAAACAATGTAATCCACAACTGTAACAATTCCAATCCATTCTACCTGGGCAAACATCATATCAATTAAAAAACAGGATCCACGAGCACCAGCTGGCAGTCAAATGCCACAATCCCAAATCTTTAATTTCAATCCACACCGACACCAAACAGCACCAGTTTGATTGGAGCAATACAAAAATCATTGGCCACACTACCACCCACCATGCTCATGAGTTCATTGAAGTCTGGCACTCCACAAGCAATTCCATCAGCAGACACATTGACCCACAACCAGCCTATGAATCCCTCAGAAGCCAAATCAACCACATAGCCAACCAGAGACAGTACTGACGCTCAACCAACCCATGCAAGCCCCCCCAACCAGCACTTCACCTCCCAATGACCCTCAGCTGATGTAATCTCCCCATCACAAGACTCTCACTGATGACTCATACCTGATCCATCACAAGTCCCACACACCCACACCTGACCCATCACAAGACCCACTGACCACACAGAACCCTTATAACCAGAAGAACACTGACACTGACATCCCCTAAACTCTGCTGAAGTTGTTACCTAGCCTAGTAATGAAACATTCGGAAACCAACCCACAAGTTCAGAGAACAAACCTTCACTCCCAGATGTAATTGTGTTTGGATGTCAGGAGTACTCAACCCAATCCAACTTGATTTGGTCTCTTCTCAAACCTCATTGCTTGTTTCATTAGTCTTTCATCACACAATTGATTATTCTGTACGCCTAGACACAAGACTCTTTTTCATTAGCAAAAACATGAAATATTTTCTGAGTCAAGATTGACGCCAGGTGACAGCATGGGCACAACCATGTCATCTGATGGGCAACAATTGCTGTTGCCCCACTATGCTCTGGTGGACTCTCAATTCTATGATAACTAAATTTAATTTTTGAGCCCTGTTTAGACCCTCTGCATTACATAACCCTCCAAAATGCAGATGCCGATTTCCATAGGGTGCATCGGATAGATCGGTCCCTTTTCCTCTGAGACTTGATAGCGGAAAATGGTAGGATGAGTTCACAGGCATAATGATGTTCCCCATATAGCATAGGCATCTGTTGGGTTGCTTTGTGTGCCTGGAGGGGCACAAGGGGCCCCCTTTCATCATGGTCTGAAGATTGTCATAGCCAAAGCAAAAACCTGAATAATGGTGCAGTAGGAGTAAGAGTCCCTGTCTCCATGTGAAGGGGCACTTCACTTCAATCCAAGTGGCCTCTTGAGACGGCCCTATAAAGCAAAGGCTTGTCAAAACAATTGCTAGCTAACCTGGGGTAGTGTTTTGTGCATGTGGTGGGCAAATATCCAAATCATACTTCTGCTAGCATTTCCATGGAAGGTGGGGAAGAACAGGGGGGAAAACCTCCAAGATGGTGGTTGTGACAGCCTACGTTTGGAAGCTTCTGCTCTCTTGTCTGTGCTTTCCTGATGCCTGCCGGCGCAAAGGAAAGCTTTGATTGCGCTGCTGCCACCAGTATTACGAAAATGTTGGTCCTACCTGCAGATGCTGAAAGTGAAGGTGAAGAAAGTTTCGGATTTAATCCCCAGCCTCTTCATACCCGTTTGGGAAACTTCTGCCTCCTGGAACTCTGGAGACAGCTTGACAGTCAGTGTCGGCTGTATAGTCTGAATGGTTTAACTTACTGCAAACATGTTCTGAAATGTGTAATGTAAATAAATAAAAGTGTGAAAGCTGTGAGAAAGATGAACTCTGCCCATTTCATATGTCCTATGGTTGTTTTAACGTTACCCTAATGGTTGCCACATGCTTCAGTTAAAGAACTTGCTCATGATGTAGTGGGGGGCTACATACTGAGATGATTAAGGTAGCAAAAGCAGACCAAAATATGTGGAAAATTCTCAGGTTAGAATGTTGATAGATGCCAAGCCTGGTGTTCAGCAGAGAGCATGATTCTGGCTCATTACTGTTTCCAAGTTTCCAGATTAAATGCATTTTAACTGAATTCTTCTGTGGTTATCTGAGCTGAATGCACAAGTGTGGAAATTTTTCACTTGCCACTAAAGAAATAGATCATCATTATCATAATAAATCTCTGTTTGTGCCATTAAGGATGTATTCACATGATTTAACAATTTAATGCCTGTAATCCTTTTATCAGATGTTCCTAAATAAGGCTTGTCTTTGCATTAAAGGCTCTAATAACCAGAACTAAATTAAGTTATATCCAATAAAATATACTAATTTGCTGTGTCAAACAATTATGGGGTCCCTCTTTTGTTAACAGAATACATAAACAGAATGGTCTTGAAAATGCACATTAGAGAGGGCTGCAAAATTGCACATTTTTAAAAATATGTTCATATTGGGGGGAAAAATTCAGTCTTTGTTCGCCCCTTTCAAGGATAACAAATAATGTATTTCCGTACCATGTGTTCGTACATTGTTATCCTAATTGTGTTCTTTGGAGACACAAAAGTGGCACCTTCTAGAAAAAAGCCTCTGTGGATGTTCCCTCCCCCCACCCAAAAAATATTATTCCCAATAATAATAATAATAATGACAACATGGTGGTGATAAAGATAAATTAAAACCTGAATAGAGATTTAATATTTGAGTCATTTCTTCCTGGCCACATCTCCCTAAAGATGACTTTCAATCATTAACACACCAGTCCGTCAGCCAGACCGACCTTTTTAATAAGCAGTTGAAGAGCCTCTGTCTTCAGTGCATGAAGGTAACAGAAGGCTCATTAGTCAAATGAAGAAAGAATAGCTGGAATATCAGTGTCTTATTTTAAAAGAAAACTTGGTACACGTACAGGCACACACACACACAAAGAGAGAGAGAGAGAGAGAGAATGAGAATATTCATGCAGATATTTGACTGGGATTTTGGCATCCAACTTCTAATGCTTTGGGCCCTTCTGGTGAAAAATTGATACCAAGGAAAATGTTGAGAGCATATATTTTTACAGCTTGTCAGCTTAAGTGAGGCGTCTTTACTTTGCAGAGTCATTTTGAAAACCTACTTAAACCAATAAAGATGTTGAAAGAAAAGGGAGAAGGAAGGTGTTTAACTTTCTTTCTTTTTTCCTGTTGCTATATTTTATCAGCTAAGAAAGACTGTTTGCAAGAGACTGGAAATATGTGTTTGAAATAAACAAGCGATGAAATAAAGCACAAGGACTTGGTGCTCTTGTAAGTCATGACAGCACATACAGAGGGCTTCTGAGCAAAGAAGCCTATTGTACAGGCTTAAAACATGTTTGCCCTGCTTGTGATAATTGACTGACTAGATTTATGTCCTACCTTTCCTCCAGGAGCTCAACATTAACTATATGGGAACTCTGAGTGATTAAGGGTGATTTAAAGAAGGAGCGGAGGACCTAAATGACTGTAATTGACTTTTATGCCAAATGCTAACAATAGGTACACTAGGTAGGACCAGCACCTGAAGAAAGGTCAGCCAAATGCAACTGCAAAGAGAACAAAACCTCAACTCCATGGATGGCATTTTTACAGAAAGAGGAACACAGACAGGCCTGCATCCTATTACCTCCTGCTCACACTGACTGCATACACACCTACGCGCACACACATTCCCACTTTCATATACTCAAAACCAGGGGTCTTCAAACTTGGCAACTTTAAGACTTGTGGACTTCAACTCCCAGAATTCCTCAGCCTGCCCTGGCTGGCTAAGAAATTCTGGGAGTTAAAGTCCACAGGTCTTAAAGTTGCCAAGTTTGAAGACCCCTGCTCAAAACCAATCAAATCCACAACTCTTATTTCGAAAGGAAGGAGAAGCTGGAATCTCTTTAACGTGCGTGGTGATGTCATCAGATGGCAGAACTGGGGGCTTCAAAATGAGATTTGGAAGGGCAACTCTACAAAATCCAAAGAAAGCAAACCAGGGGGTGTTGTGTGAATCAAGTCGGGGGGAGGGGGGCATTTTAAATTTGACTAGGAAAAAAGTCTTCTTTATCAAAGAGAAACAAAGATGCACATTACCAAGCCAAACCAATGGCAGAATTAGAGGGCTTTGAACCTAAATTGTCAGCAATTCTTTACCTTGCAGATACAATAATAGCAACAACAGCTTTCCATGGGAAAATGTATAAGCAAAATTCATTACTACCTGGCATGTTTTGATAAAAAGAGCTACTGTGATGGGAAAGTTTCTTCTTCTTCTGTAGGATAAGAACAGCCACTCTATTGTAACTGGGGAAAGTTGAGCAAAATACTACGAAGGGGAATGGAGGTCATTCATAGGGTATAGATATAGAACAAAAAAAGTAAATAGAAATAGAATTATATTGCAAGCATCAAGGCTTAATCTGTGTTTTCCCCCTAACCTTTTTTCTTTGAGTGCTAATGAACTGAGTAAAGGAATGAGGAGATTGGGAGACTCAGTCACTCACTTACTTGCTGAAATGGAAACGGAATGAAAGAAGTCAATCAAAGGGCGAAAGTGCTAGAAATCAGTCTAACCTGGGATAAAACCAAGACCCTCCGGGCAAAACTCCCACTCCCCTGAAATAAACGCAAGTCTCTTTGAGAGTCTTAAACACATTTTGTCCCATTCTCCACAGCCTGGATCTTGATGCCGAGGAATGAGTCAAAGGCAGGTGGCCTCCCTGGAATTAGGACGAGCTGCTGGCCAGAAGAAAGTCATTTTATGCAGATGATTGTGTGGCGAGGAGATGGCCCACTGTGACATAACATCAGATTAAAATGCAGCTGTCTCAACGCAAACCACAACAGGACAAAGATCAAGAGGCAAGGTCAAATATGCGGAACGTAATGAGATAGAATTTTAAAGATATCAAAAAAGAGGTCCAGCCGGCAGGAGAGTCGCCAACTCGGAGAGAGTCATATTCCCAACTGATTAAATAGTAACAGCGGCAAACGGACAAGGTGCTCCTAGATGTGATAACATAAATATCCTAAGACCTCCGAGTGACATTTTGGGATGCTGGCTTAGAAAAAAAAAAGGGGGGGAGCATGACAAAGAGCTGCAAAGAGAAAGAGGAAAGGTAAAAAAAAAAAAGGCAGCATAAGTGACACCTAGATGTTTGGTTGGAAGCCGATGGTGATTAACAGGGAAAGCTATTAAGATGTATGCTGCTCAGAGGGAAATGGAGTGGGACAATGCTGCAGGCTATCCAGGCCTGTGTTAAAGAGCAGGGACTAAGGGCCATGAACTTTAGCTCAGTTGGACACTTAAAAAGTTATCCAGGGTTGTTTTGCACAACACTTGTATCAATTGATTGGAGCCACACAAAGTTTTTAAAGATGGGGGAAAGAGAGAAAGAGATCCTGAAAAGGGCAAATAAATCTGTATTTTAGTTATCTGTTTGTTTCTTCGATTTCTATAGTATGGTCCCCAAACAAAGATCAAACCCAGTCCAATGCTGCACATGGTTCTTCTTTCCCTTAGATTAAGGTCAAATTAGGGTCAGATTAGAATCAACTTGAAGCCCCGGGGCTATGGGGAGCCACCAAACTGCTGCTCCAGCACTTGTTCCAGCAACAACTGAAAAATAAAAGTGGCATCTTTAAGGGTTTATGAAGCAGGAAGCCCAGGAGAACTGTCACATAAGCCCTACAATTAAATTTGACTAAGAAGAAAAAAAGAAGAAAAACAGTCACCTCCAAATCCTAACAGGGAAATCAAACAGAAATACCTTTCCATAGCACAGCATTCCCTTGAATGACAATTGTTTACAAGGAAGCATCTGGACCCTCAACTGCTTCTCTTAACAACAACAAAATAGTTTACATCAGTGTTTCTAACCTTGGCAACTGAGGAATGGGTGGACTTCAGTTCTTGAAATCCACTCATCTTAAAGTTGCCAAGATTGAGAAACACCGGTTTTGAGGCTTGCCCACTTACCCAGAACAAAAGACCCCCCCAAAAAAGTAGGGGGTGGTCAACAGCACCTTGAGAGGCTTAAGGGAGTGAGGAGGAGCAACCTCACTGGATTCTTCAGATAACTGTGTTTTATGACTAGCCAAGTCCACTACAGCAGCCATTTTGTGAATTGTCCAATTCTTCTGCATGGCGGCTGTTTTCTTCAATCGCTCATAATATGTTCTCAGAACATTAAATATGCCCACTGGTCCAAAAAGATGGCCTTATGTCAGCCCTTCAAGATAGGCCAATATTGGTCTTATTATAAATAATTAAGATAATACCGAGAATAACAGAATCTTGCAAATTTGAATACACTTCACTTAAATTCATGAGAATAATATAGGGGTTCCTCTGAGACATTTTTTTTCTTTTTGTCCCAGACTTGGGTTTCTTTTATCTGACTGTTGTCTTGATAGCAGCTTTTCCTCCTGTCCCTCAAGACCATTCCCTTGTCCCACTACACCTTCCTATGTTTTAGAAAAGAGAAGTAAAAATTAATTTGCTATGTAAAAAGACAATAGCAGGACATCTAGTATGAAAAGTCACAGAAATGTTTAATTTCCTATTATACCCTTTGAATTGGATACACCATTATGGTTAGCGTCAGTATACACCGTACTAAAGTGAATGATCGTGACCTAATAAAGCAGTTTCATTGCTCTTAATAAGTTCATGATCCAAATAAAGGTGGGTGGTGGAAGAATTGGCTAACAAGTTGAAATTAGACAACCAGACGCTGCAGATTGTGTGATAGCAATATTTTTAAAAAGTACTCTACTCAGCAGAAAAACATTAAATAACATAATGCATTAGTCTCAATATTCATCTTAGAGGAATCTCATTGGAACTGTGCTGTCACCATGACACAATCAAGGGGGAATGGGATTTATTTTATTTTATTTTATTTTGAGAAAAACTGAAGAGGCCCCAGTCTCTAATTCTGCAAACTGTATCAGCAGAAGGATGTGCTCACAGATTTGATCCCCCAAAAAATGATCATTAGCAGAAATGATGCCATGTTCATTCTAAGCTCCTATCACAGCCTGACCGAAACTGTTGCACAAGTGTTGCTAATTGTGGGCTTGCTGATTTTTATGGCTCTTATTTTCTTTTTTTGCATCATGCACAGAAGAGGATCATTTTACCTGACTATCTTTGCTGCCTCTCTGGTGAATATTGTCTGGCCCCTTACACTGCGAGGTCAGTCAATTTCCTTTTTCTGTGTTCAGCAGAAATAACCAAAAAGGAACTCTCCTTTGTTGGAAATGGCATACGATGACTTTGCATGGGGAGAAACCTCCTTTTATGGGGTGATGTGTTTGGAGACCACATATATTCCCTGAATTCTGGATACAGGAACTATCCAGAAACTTATCAGCCATATACATCCAACGACAATACTAATAGTGGTACTACAGGAAAACCATCAGGTAGATAGTGAAGGACATGCAATTTAAAAAAAAAAAAAGCTCTCCCTGACTTTCACTAAAAGAGTGAAAATATATTTTGGTTTTCTGTTTGTATACAACCAAGCTTGACAGTCAGCAATGTGATAATGGCCTAACTCATATGCATTAAGAGTTTGCATTGTTTAGAAACATTGCAATGATTTACAAATCTTGGAAGGTCATTGGTTGACCTAGCCCACAGGTCGGCAACCTGCGGCTCCAGAGCCGCATGTGCTCTTTGAGCCTTCTCCTGCAGCTCCCAGCCTCCTCTGCCATTTGCAGAGAGAGGCAGAGGCAGAGAGGCACTTGCGCTTCCCCCCCCTCTCTCTCTCTGTGTAAAAAAAGAGTGGACTCACAGTATTCTCCCACGAGCTGAATAGCTTACTGGATGGAGCTTCTGCCTTCTCAGCAGGAAGCAGGAAGGGCAGGAGAGAGCTAGCTAGCCCAGCTATGCTGGGTCAGGAATTCTGGGAGTTGAAGTCCATGAGTCATAAAAGAGCCGAGGCTACCCCTGAGCTTGTTGGAGAACAGCTTGAAGCTAGCTTGCCAGGTGAACAGAAGATCGGAGAGAGGGGGGGAGAAAGAGGGAGAGAAAGAAAGAAAGAAAGAAAGAAAGAAAGAAAGAAAAGGGAGGGAGGGAGGGAGGGAGGGAGAGGAAAGAGAGGGGGAGAGAGAGAGGGAGAGGAGAGAGAGAGAAAGAAAAAGAGTGGGGGAAGAGGACTAGCAGACCAAGGGCAGAAAGAGAGAGGGAGGGAGAAAGAGACAGAGAGAGAGACCCTTTTGACATCTAAAATGAAGATAACACTGCATATATATATATATATATATATATATATATATATATATATATATATATATATATATATATATATATATATATATATATATATATATATATATATATATATATATATATATATATATATATATATATATATATATATATATATATATATATATATATATATATATATATATATATATATATATATATATGTCAAGTGTTTATTTTTTAGATTGCACCCTGTAAACCCAAATATGGGAAGAAGGAATCATTCTTTCCTTTTGCTTGTTTCAGCTCAACCCAGAGCCATCTTGCAAGCACAAATATATATATGTTGTTTAAAATTGTTGACAAAGAAATAAGGGATTTCTGATATAGATATTTCGAGTTTCTTAACTCTCTTCAGTCAGAACTCAATAGGTTAAAGCATCTGCTTAGCATGCAGACTGCCCAGGTTCGAATCCCGGAAGGGTGAGTTCTGACTGAAGAGAGTTAAGAAACATATATATAAATGGCTCTTTGAGTGTTTTGGGTTGCCTGCCCGACCTAGCCAAATGATGACAATTCTGACCAGTTACACTCTCTAGCACAGTGGTTCTCAACCTGTGGGTCGCGACCCCATTTGGGGTCGAATGACCATTTCATGGGGGTTGCCAAACAACGCAGTCCGTCATTTTTTTATCCTTTTCCTTAGCTGTGCTACTCCCTTTTATTCTACTGGCCTTTGAAAGCCAATAGAATAGACTCTCTTGAATAGAGTCTAATTCTATTGGCTTTCAAAAGCCAATAGGAATTGTCCAGGCTGTCTCTGCCCTGCTGACCAAAAGTCCCAGTCTGCAAATGGTGCTGCAATTGTCTGCAGCAAAGACGAGCTGTCTGGAAGTTTCCACACCTCCCTGCTGAGCAACTATTAAAAATGTAAGTAAAAGAGGGCCAGGGGTGGGAGGTGGGAGGCCGGCAGGAGCAGGGAGGGTTGCTGGCGCACGTGGGGCAAGCGGGTGCCTTACTTCCCTTGGTGGCCCAGCCGGTGGTCACCCTGCGCCGTCACTGCCCCTTGCCAGCTATGCCTCGGCCAGCAAAGGGAGTGGCACCACGCATGCGCAGCGCTCCCGGGCAGGGAAAGTCCTCAACTTATGACCAGTTGGGAAGTCCTCAACTTACGACCAGTTGGGGGTCACGGCATTAAAAAGGTTGAGAACCACTGCTCTGCATCTCTCCCATTAATTCATTTTCTGATAGCCCATAAGCAAAAATGGTTGAACATGGAATGTTTTGCACACAGATTTTTTTTTTAAAAAAGCACATTGCTCTGCCATTGAAAATTGACCATTCCCCTTATTGATTTGAAGTAAATGTTGTTTTTCTTGCCCTAAGATTAAGACTTAAGACCCTAAGACCATCCCTTGGCAGTCTTCATGCCATAAATACCAACCAAATGACATTGCAATTCATTCTTCTCATCAAAAGCAAGAAAAACCTTAGGGTGTATTGGACGTGGCCCTCTACTGTCTCCCCCTTGAAGAAAGAAGGATCATTGTTGATGGTGAATTTTTTTTTCTGCATCTCAATGTCCAGAAGGAGTTTGTTCTGATAGTTCCAATGCTAGCATTGGCAGATAGCCCTAACATTTTGTGCATAGTCTTTAGCCCCAGGATACTAAATCCTGTTTAGTTCTAAATCCTGAGATCTTTCCAGCCACACCAAACTGTAGCATAGCAAAAGAGTCCCCTTCCCTTTTTGTGTTCACTAATACAAGTCCTTGCCGCTCTGCTTCTTCTTAATCCTACATTTTATTGTCCTGTCTTCAATGATTGTACATCTTTCCCCAATGTGAAGTTTAACATACATTTAATTCACACACATTCTGAGTAAAGAAAAAAGAAGAAGTCAACACATCTGCTAATATCACCATAATAGAAAATATACAACACCCACATACAGTAATCCTACACCCACATACAGTAATCCTACATACAGATTGCTAGCTGAAAAGGATTGTCTACAGTTAAATTAAAAATGGTTACCCTGATGTTGTATCTATGATTTATGAGGATTGCATTGTATGATTATGGTTATGATTATCCCTTGTTGCTCGAATGTACACTGAGAGCTCATGCAAATTCCTTTTGTATGTCCAGTTATAATTGGCCAATAAAGAATTCTTTTTTCTTAAAAAAAATGGTTTGGCATTATACTCATCTTCCCTCAAACTTCTGTCTGTACTCGTGGGTACTTGTAAGCAGAAACTATTGGCATAGAGGCAAAACTGGCAAATCGCTAACCATGTAAAGAAATACTTAAATATGTCAGGAGGCTTTTTATATATGACATGTGATATATTGGTGACATCCAAAGTTTCCTGTTAATCAGCTGATATCCAGCAGTCCCAATGATGATGCTTCTTTGGGATACTCAATCCAAGGGTGATGTGGCATCTTCTGGTGACCAAAGCAGAGAAGTGATGGAAGCTGCAATCGGGGCAAAGCAACATATTGAAAGGAATACAAAAAAAAAGGTGATTAGTTTACTAAATGATTTCTGAGGGTGGGGAAAATGCTGGTTCCTGAAAAGCAATTAAAACTGAAAGATATTTGGCTCTGCTGTGACATGAATTATACATCACGTGCTATGCTATTTATAACAATGTCAAGAGTACAATATGTCGCTCTTTCTAATAGAAAATCTGAAAAACCACTAGCTGGCAGCAATGACTTAGAACAGCGGTTCTCAACCTGTGGGTCACGACCCCATTTGGGGTCAAACAACCATTTCAGGGGGGTCACCAAACAACGCAGTCCGCCATTTTTTCCCCCTTTTCCTTAGCTGTGCTACTCCTTCTTATTCTATTGGCTTTTGAAAGCCAACAGAATAGACTCTCTTGAATAGAGTCTAATTCTATTGGCTTTCAAAAGCCAATAGGAATTGTCCAGGCTGTCTCTGCCCTGTTGAGCCCGCCAAAAGTCCAAGTCTGCAAACGGTGCTGCAAGTTGTCTGCAGCGAAGGAGAGCTGTCTGGAAGTTTCCACCCCTCCCTGCTGAGCAACTACTAAAAATGTAAGTAAAAGAGGGCCAGGGGTGGGAGGTGGGAGGCCAGCGGGTGCAGGGAGGGTTGCTGGCATGCGTGGGGCCCGGCGGGTGGCTTAGCTCCCTTGGGCTGGGCCAGCTGGTGGCCCAGCCAGTGGTCGCCCTGTGCCGTCACTGCCCCTTGCCAGCTACACCTCGGCCGGTGCAGCGGGCAGCACCACGCATGCGCGGCGTTCCCAGACAGGGAAATAGTCCTCGACTTACGACTGGTTGGGGTCCTCGACTTACAACCGGTTGGGTAGTCCTCGACTTACAACCGGTTGGGGGTCACGGCATTAAAAACGTTGAGAACCACTGACTTAGAACATTCTCTCTTTCCTGCCATCTACTGGTTGTGCACTGTTTTGCATCCTATATCTGATAGCCCTAACATATGCCTTTAGCCACTAGCCCCCATTTCATTCACCGCCAAAAGCAATAAAAGCTTTTTACCGCTCCTTCTGCCATTGCCCACACCATTCACTTCCTGTCCTGTACGTATCTGCAAGGAAAATCTCTGTCTCTAGCAGCTGCACAAGCAGATGTATGCACAGTGTATACAGATGTATGTTTCTCCTTCACTAGATGTTTGTGCTGGATGCCTGACTTTGCCAGCCCCCACCCACCCACCCAAAGTTTATACCTTTTAATAAAATTGAGTGAGAACTAAGAAAAGAAACCTCAAATTCAATGAAGCAAATTTGCCATACTGGGGAGGGGGAAGGAGGCATCTGTGGAAAATCCAAATTTATAAATTTGCCAGAAAGAAGACATTTATAGCAAAGATTTTCCCATTCTAATACAACAACAATACTGCTGCTGCTGCTGTTTTTACTACAGAGAACAGTTTTCAATGCCAACAGCTAGTGCTAAATACAGCAGTGTCATTTCTATTTTGTTTCGCACTCTTAGGCATAAGGGTCCTTCTTCAAAGCCATGGACTCTTCTAGGGGCTGTTATTGAACATGTGGGAGCTTCTCCTGCTAACTCTTGACAAAAAAAATTAAACCCAAAGGAATGATGTCAAGCTATCATATGTCTTGGCACCTTTTATTACTCAATGCAGAGTGATAAAGAAATAGTTCTATTGCAACTGAACAGCTGACTGAATTAAAAAGCTGTTAAATGGAGTTGGAGTGCAGACCACGGTTAACAATACTTGGGAAAGAAGTTTGGATTGATTAAATTGCTCTGACAGTAATATTCTAGAGAGACCACCTTTGGTGAAGTGCATTCAAACATTCACCTCTGAATTTCTTGGTTAGTCTATTGGTACCTTTTAAACATTGTCAGAGGTCGACCCCTAGGTTCCTCCCTTGTGGGGTCCCTCAGGGATCGGTCCTCTCCCTCTGCTGTTTAATATTTACATGAAACCGCTAGGTGAGATCATCCGACGACACGGGGTGAGATATCATCAGTATGCTGATGATACCCAGCTTTACATCTCCACCCCGTGTCACTTCAGTGAAGCAGTGGAAATGATGTGCCGATGTCTGGAGGCTGTTAGGGTTTGGATGGGTGCTAACAAGCTCAAACTCAACCCCAACAAGACGGAGTGGCTGTGGGTTTTGCCTCCCAAAGACAATTCAATCTGTCCATCCATCACCCTGGGGGGGAGTTTTTGACCCCCTCAGAGAAGGTCCGCAACTTGGGTGTCCTCCTCGATCCACAGCTAAATCTGGAACATCATCTTTCGGCTGTGGCGAGGAGGACATTTGCCCAGGTTCGCCTGGTGCACCAGCTGCGGCCCTATTTGGACCGGGAGTCTCTTCTCACAGTCACTCATGCCCTTATCACCTCGAGGCTCAACTACTGCAATGCTCTCTACATGGGGCTACCTTTGAAAAATGTTCGGAGACTTCAGGTAATGCAGAATGCAGCCGCGCGAGCAGTGTTGGGCCTACATAGAAATGCCCACATTTCAACATCACTCTGCGAGCTGCATTGGCTGCCAATTGGTCTCCGAACGCAATTCAAAGTGTTGGTTATGACCTATAAAGCCCTACATGGCATCGGACCAGGTTACTTACAGGACCGTCTGCTGCCCCATGAAACCCAGCGACTGGTTAGGGCCCACAGAGTCGGCCTTCTCCAGGTCCCGTCAGCCAGACAGTGTCGCCTGGCGGGGCCTAGGGAAAGAACCTTCTCTGTTGCGGCCCTGGCCCTCTGGAATCAACTCCCCCCGGAGATCCGTATTGCCCCCACCCTCTCCGCCTTTCGCAAATTATTGAAGACACATCTTTGCCGACAGGCCTGGGACAGTTAACACCTTGCCCCAGCCAGTGTATGTTTGTTTGCATGTCTGTCTTTGGATGATTGGTTTTTAATTAAGGGGTTTTACAATGTATTTTAATGCCAGATTTCTTCATGTGAGTATCCATGTTGTAAGCCGCCCTGAGTTCTTGGAATAGGGCAGCATAGAAATCTAATTAAATAAATAAATAAATAAGTTGTAGCTCAGTCACAGAGAGGAGAAAACCTGTAGGTCCTTAGAAATTGTTCCAGCATGGAAACCACGTTTCCCCTTGTTTAGAAACTGAGGCTTGGTCTGCTTTTCTACAACTATGCATATGCAAGTCAAAGGATCAGATTCCAATTAAGCTACGATTCACTTTCCTCCCCATAATCTATTTGCAAATGCTTTTTACAATATTTTAATGCACTCTGCCATGCCAGCTGGTAAATAATAAATACAACCCCTATATACTTCAGGAAGATCTGCCTACTGCAGCTTTGCAAAGAGCAAATAGCAAGCTCGCTAATGAGTTCACATTCATTTTCATTTTATTGATTGCCATAAGCTAGGTAGGTAATGAAATAGATCCAATATGACATGGCACAGCAGTTGCAAACTTAACAGTGCTGTCTGACTCATGCAGGAAAGGCTGGAAGAATCTAAACACGCACTGAGCACGTGCTCAGAGCTTCCCGATGCCAGGCTGCCAAGCAAGGGTGCAAGCTTGTGGTCTTCCCTAAGGAAGGAGGCAGCTTTTAATCCCCCCAAATTGGCTTCAAATATTACCTTTCTTCCTTACTGTTATGACAGCATTGTTGGGAACAAAGCGATGTTTAATGATATTCAATTTTGCTCCATTCTAAAACAATGTGGTTCAACAGGAGGAATCCTTTGCTTAAGAGTGTACTCCTATTCTTAGCATTGTTATGAAGAGCAGAGTGGTGTGCTCTACACTGGCCTCTATAAATTGACTTTGGGGGTGGGGGGGTGGAGTTGGCATTGCAGAAGCACAAAGAGGACAATTGCACAGGGTGACTGACCTATATTTATCAGTTTCAGGAGGACAAAGTTGACTCTTTAAAATCCAAATCTCTTCCAGAAAAATCCAGGAATAGAAGGCTTAGGGCAGGGCTCTTCAAATTTGGCCCTTTTATGACTTGTGGACTTCAACTCCCAGAATTCCTCAGCCAGCATGCCTGGCTGAAGAAGTCAGGGAGTTGAAGTCCACAAGTCCATAAAAGGGCCAAGTTTGAAGACCCCTGGCTTAGAGAAACACACACACACACACACACACACACACACACCCCTTCTATTAGTTTGCACTATTTCCAATTTAAAATACTAATTCTACTTATATATGTCAGTTGGGTGAACTTGAGATGTATCTTCGGTCATGGAGTAAAAGTGACCATTGTCTTTGCAACATCATGTACAAGCATAGGAAACTTTTTATGCGAAAAGAAAAAGTCTTACCAAAGTCTCCAAATCTGTATTTTTTATGTCTTCCCTAAACTGAGTTTTAGGATCACATAAAAGCCTGAGTGCCTTGGATGACTTATAATAAAGTTTAGATTGTTTAGAGAGCAAATTCCTGTTAAAACATGATTTGGCTTAAAACCAGAATCAAATTCTAAAAAAAATATTTGTGTCTTAGCAAAGCAGATCCACCTTAAAGGGAATAAACAACATTTCACTGTGGAGTCCTTGATAATCTCTGAGCTTCCTTTTTTTCTTGCAGACATTTCATTACCCCACTAGGTAACATCATCAGCGCTACAAGGGTTTGATCTCTGTTTATATACTAGTGGCTTGCCCTGTCATTGTTGGTGGGAGTTTTGATGCAAATTAAAGATAATCTAGACACACTTTCAAATTTATTTCAATGTTTGGAGAAAGATCAGAATGACTGAGATGACCTCAGCTTCAAGTTTGAAATACTTTACAAAACTTCCTATCTTTCTTTTAAACTAGTTATTTGACTTTAAACTACTTTAACTTATTTTGTAATGCATTAACTAAACTCTCTGGTGCAAATTTCAATTACCTATTGCAAAAGGTTGACTTAAATTCTCATACTTTCATATTTGTCTTTGAGGATTTATTTTAATTTTTGTCACTGGCTGTAATCAGGCACATCAGCAGTCAGTTCCACCTTGGATTCAAACTGAGAGTTGTTGACAACATTGCAATCTCAACAATTATTGGGAATCCTTGTTGTAAAGGGGATCAGTTTCACTATCTGCATTTAGTGAAATGCCACAAGATATATTTAGAAAATATTGGATTACATATATAATGTTGACTCTTCAAGAAAAGCATACAAAAGGAGCAATCCATATTATAAAATAGCAGATTTGGGGGCAGGGAAAATTGAGCCTCTGACAAAATTATTCCTCTTTTCTGTTACAGATTTTTTTAAATTGATTTCTTTCAGAGTGCTTCTTAACAGTTGATTTTACTCAAGCATTTGTCATTTGTTCTATCAGATCCAAATGCTGCTGCAGATTCATAGTGGTTGTAGATCACAGAGAAATTAATTATGGTTCCCAAGCCCTTTCTCACAGAAAGTTGATGAAATTGATATTTACACAACCTCAGAATATCCTATCTAGTTAAAAGTGCTTTAAATGATGGATGCAACCGCAACAACAAAAGATTCTGCATATTAGAAACATCAAAGAATGTTTAATTGGAGCTAACTGAAATTGCCTCACTTTTGGATATGCTACTAAGAATTGTTCATTAGATCAGATGGTTTGGCCAGTTTTTGGACAGTAACCAACGTGCCCGGCTGAGGAATTCTGGAAGTTGAACTCCACAAGTCATAAAAGGGCCAAGTTTGAAGACCCTGGTCTAGTGGTTAAGGAACCAGGCTAGAAAGCAGGAGATCATCCTGAGTTCAAATCCCAACTTAGCCATGAAAGCCAGTTGGTGATGTTGGGCCAGTCAATCAGCCTAAACCACCTCACAGGATTGTTGTTGTGGGGAAAATAGGAAGAGGAAAGTATGTTGGATATATTCTCACTGTCTTGAGTTATTTGTAAACATAATAAAGGCAGGATACAAATAAATAAATAAATATCAGTTTGTTAAGTGTTAAATATGTTTACGTTCTACTTGACTATATCCCTAGTATCTGGAATCAAACCTAGCACCAGAAATGGCAGACATGTCAGGCATGATAGTGGGTAACAGCATACTTAGTTTCTAGCATAGACTGTTGACAAGGTACACAGCTTTCCTTTTTTTATCCTCCAGGTCTTTCTAGGAATTTACCTACCCAGAAATCCATTTTGGTATCTTTAATAAACAATTGTTCGTCATTTATACACAATTTTAATGCATATATATACATATTCAGGCCATGGGGTTGTGGAAGATGACATCAGGAGCAGCAACAAGGAGAGTTTGCCCACATATGGAGCTGGGGATCGTATGATGATAATTCGGTTGCACCCGCAAGGGGAGGGAGGTATCCTACTGGCTCATTTGGCGCATGTGCGAGGAACCGTAGATAAAGGACATTTACGTTTGCGGCGTGGAGACCCCTCCATGGGAGACAAACACGGAGATCTGATGTCAAGCAAGAACTGTAGGTGCCAACAGAATCCACGGGGGAACACCCCGGGCAACATAGATGTAGGGAGTATTGAGAAAGGGAGCAAAGGAAGAGGAATTGAGGGAGATTACATGCATATGAGCGCTGCTCGCACAGAAAGGGAGAGAAGAACAGAAGATATGGAGCAGAGAGAAATGCCTGACTCACAATCTAACAGGACAGGAAGGGTTGGTTGGAGCCCAAATGAAGTGCATAACAGGAGAAAGGGAGGAACGAGTAGACTGCACCTAAGAACCCCTAGTGAGGAGAACAACATGGAAGAGGGTGGGGAGAGCAAGGAGGTAGTGATCACCAGAAAAGGGAGGAGAGGATCCCGCTCAGCCCAAGAATTAGTGATGAGGGGATGAATGGTAATATACGTGTAGGAAAGAGGAACAGGAAAAGGTTGGACATGGGTGTTAAGGATACGTTCAAAATACGGCCCAATCAGCTGGGACCAATGACAAGATCCAGGAGCCAGATGCAGGCGCTGGTTAATCTTATATAAGTTTTTCCTATCTGACTAGCTTTTAACCCTGACGATGTCAGAAGTTTCTGATGAAAGCTTGGTATCTGGTATTTATTAATTTTTTTCCTGTTTGGATTTTCCTGGTGGTCGTGATTGATTTGTTTTATATATATATTTAAATAGCTGTAGGTAGGAAAGGCATTAAAATATTTAGTTTTAATTACTGTTTTGATTATTTTATTTTAGTTGTTCTGTATCCACATCCCCACCCTCATCTTTTTCAGACGCTTTAGAGAGTTTTGGCAAAATAATTGTGCTATAAGCTGCGAAGCAAATAAAGTATTTAAATATTATTTTGCTTTTAAATCACTTGACTGAATACACGATAGCACATTATTTACAAGTAAGTATTTAACTTCCTGTATGTTTCTAGAGATGTGTAGGAGGGCTGATTAAACAGTAAACCTAAGGTGGATTTTCAATTTTTCATTCAATCATGCATGATTTAACTAGCTTAATTTCCGTGTTGAAGCATGTCTCTGGCTCCTGTCACTTTGAATTATAAATATGTGTGTGTGGTGGGAAGGGGGGGAAGACTATTAAAAAACACAGTAACTATTACTTCCTGAGTGACATGCTAAATGCTTTACTATGCATTTCCATCAGTAAGTAAATATGACATTGAGTGTTCATAGGCCACTGATTATTGATGACACAGTGCCATCAAAATACATCTAGGAATGTCTTTCACACTTCATACAGTTTTATTAACATTACATTAGACAAATGTGTTACTCAGCACAGCTACTCAGAAAATATGCCTAAATACAATGAAGCTAATATAAGTATAGACTTCTAAGCTAATGTGAGAAGGTTCTCTCCTTCTAAAGCAACTGTTGTTGCTATCATTTAAAAAAAAAAAGAAAGTGGAAAGAAAACTTCTTTTTTCTTCTTCAGCCACTCAAAAAGTCACTACAGGTAGTCCTCAATTTACAACAGTGCATTTAGCGACCGTTCAAATTTACAAGGGCACTGAAAAAAAATAACTCGTGGTCCTTTTTCATACTTACGATCTTTGCGGCAGCCCCATGATCATGTGATCAAAATTCAGACGCTTGGCAACTGATTCATACTTATGACTGTTGCTGTGTCCCAAGACCATGGGATCCCCTTTTGCGACCTTCTGGCAAGCAAAGCCAATGGGGAAGCCAGATTCACTTAACAACCAGGTTACTAACTTATCAGCTGCAGTGATTCACTTAAAACTGTGGCATGAAAGGACGTAAAATGAGGCAAAACTCACTGAACAAATATCTCACTTAACAACAGAAATTTTGGGCTCAATTGGGGTCATAAGTAGAAGACTGCCTATAGACATGATCAGAGGAGAGGTTTCTTTCCCCAGCACTTCAGAGAAGTCTAACATCAGTATTAAGATAGAGCAGGGCCCATGGATACGAATGTGACTCCTTTCGGGCATCCTTTCTTACATTCATTGGCTGTGGGTACTAATTCTATTATTTTTACTTTAAAAACACGTGCTTTTCTATAATAAAATTATGCTCACTTTCAAACAATTTTATCTAAGTCATTGGGGGGAAATTCCATGTTTCATTCCTACAGTCATGGTGCTGTTAAGACTAATGCCAATCTGAAAGTTGCTATCAAATTTTAATAGGAAGTATGAAGACAGGACAAAATTATGAAAAATTAGGAAAGCAATCATAATCACATTAGGACATGACAACCCTCAGTGGACCTTGTCTGATCTTAGAGCAGTGGTTCTCAACCTTTCTAATGCTGCAACCCCTTAATACAGTTCCTCATGTTGTGGTGACCCCCAACCATAAAATTATTTTCGTTGCTACTTCATAACTGTAATTTTGCTACTGTTTGGAATCGTAATGTAAATATCTGATATGCAGGGTGTATTTTCATTGTTACGAATTGAACATAATGAAAGCATAGTGATGAATTACAAAAACAATATAGCAATGCTCACTGGAGAAACTTACTCTTCCTTGCTCACAAATGTTGGAAGGGAGGGAAGATGAAGGAAGGAAGGAAGATTGAAGGGGAAAGGAAGGAGATGGAGAAGGAAGAAGATTGAAGGGGAAAGGAAGGAAGGAAGGAGAAAGAAATTGAAGGGGAAGGGAAGGAGATGGATGGATGGATGGATGGATGGAAGGAAGGAAGATTGAAGGGGAAAGGAAGGAGATGGAGAAGGAAGGAGATTGAAGGGGGAAGGAAGGAAGGAAGGAAGGAAGGAAGGAAGGAAGGAGAGAGAGATTGAAGGGGAAGGGATGGAGTTGGAGATGGAAGGAAGGAAGGAAGATTGAAGGGGAAAGGAAGGAGAAGAAAAGGAAGGAGATTGAAGGAGGAAGGAAGGAAGATTGGAAGGGAAGGAGATGGATGGATGGATGGAAGGAAGATTGAAGGGGAAAGGAAGGAGATGGAAAAGGAAGGAGATTGAAGAGGGAAGGAAGGAAGAAAGAAAGGAAGGAAGGAAGGAAGGAAGGAAGGAAGGAAGGAAGGAAGGAAGGAAGGAAGGAAAAAGTGCTTTATAACGCCTGAAGGGGAAAGATATTTTAACCCCCGGTGGCTGATTGAGGAAGTCAGGTCCGTCGGACCAATTTCCAAATAAGCCTGATTGGGGAGGCGGGAGTGTAAATGATGTATCAAAGGATGCTTCCCGTTGCCCAGAGGCGGAAGGAAGGAAGGAAGGAAGGAAGGAAGGATTGATCTTTGGAGAGTCATGTTTTCCCAAATGGTGAACTGCAACTCCCAGCATTCCCCACTCTTCCACAGTGCTTTTTAGGGCTGCTGGGGATGGTAGTCTGGAGCCCCCCATCCTCATCCCGGCACCTCTTGCGCTCTCCCAGCACCCCCAGGACCTGCCCACCCCTCCAGCCTCCCAAACGCCATCGCAGCGGCAGGATCGTAGGAGCCCCTTTCCACACTGCGCAGCACTTCACCGCCAAACCCTTCCCCGACTCGTGACACACGAGAGGAGCATGGGCGGAGCGCCAGCTCCCGCTCGGAAGGCGCCACTTCTCCCCTCCCGGCCTATCCAGCTGGCCTCCGACGCACATGTGGGCATCCCCCTCTTCCCTGCCACCTGGCTGCTTCCGAGCCCAGAGCCCAGCAAGCCGGGAAGGAGCCGCTCCTGCCCGCCAGCCCCAGGGCCGCGCTGGGCACCAGAGGGCCAAGGCGGCCTCCGACGGTGAGGGAGGTGGGCCGGGCAGTGTGGGGGGAAGCTCTGGCGCGGCGTGGAGACAGTGGCCCAGACCTGGCTCGGCTCAGACTGGCCGCCCACGTGGCTGAGTCGGCCCGGGGTGGCATCGGGGGTGCCGGGGGCTTGCCATGAGCTGGGAGATGGGGAGGACACAGCCAGCAACTGGCCGACGTCCGCATGGCCCCCAGGAGCACAGCCCAACTCCCGACAGTCAGCTGGGAGTTGCGTCGGAGTCCAGACATCGGTGGGGAACCGGCGGGGCTGCTACACACAGCCCGGCTCCCGACAGCCAGCTGAGAGTCGGCCCCACGCGCGCAAGCTACACTCCCAGCGCCCACCACTGCCCCGCTAGCCTTACCTTGGCCACTGCCCGTTTGGGGGGGTGGCAGGCAGGCCCAGGCGCTCCTGGGCGGCCATGGCAAGCAGCAGCGACGGTGCAGGCTGACCACTGGCTGGGCCACCAGCTGGCCCAGCCCAAGGGAGGTAACCCCACCCGCCAGGCCCCACGCGCGCAAGCTACCCTCCCAGTGCCCGCCACTGCCCCGCTAGCCTTACCTTGGCCACCGCCCGTTCAGGGCGGCTGCAGGCAGGCCCAGGCGCTCCTGGGTGGCCATGGCAAGCAGCAGCAACGGCGCAGGCCAACCACCAGCTGGGCCACCAGCTGGCCCAGCCCAAGGGAGGTAAGCCACCCGCCGGGCCCCACGCACGCCAGCAACCCTCCCTGTGCCCGCCGGCCTCCCACCTCCCACCCCTGGCCCTCTTTTACTTACATTTAGTAGTTGCTCAGCAGGGAGGGGTGGAAACTTCAAGAAAGCTTGCCTTCGCTGCAGACAACTTGCAGCACCGTTTGCAGACTGGGACTTTTGGTGGGCTCAGCAGGGCGGAGACAGCCTGGACAATTCCTATTGGCTTTTGAAAGCCAATAGAATTAGACTCTATTCAAGAGAGTCTATTCTATTGGCTTTCAAAAGCCAATAGAATAAGAGGGAGTAGCACAGCTAAGGAAAAGGGGGAAAATGGCGGACTGCATTCTTTGGCGACCCCCCTGAAATGGTCGTTCGACCCCAAAAAAGGGTCGCGACCCACAGATTGAGAACCGCTATCTTAGAGGCTAAGCAGGATCAGCCCTGGTTAGTGTTTGGATGTGGAACCACTGAAGACTCTAATGCAGAGGCTAACAATTTCTCTTATACTACCAAGAAATATGTATGGATGTAGTTAGCAGGAATCTAACTTAATTCAAGAACATTTTAATCATACTAGCCATATGTGATCCATTTAATTCAAGTAAATTTGAATTAAATCTAATCCCATTTATTTTGTTCTGAAACCACCCACCAAACAAGGGAGACAATCATCTCAATGACGATTCGGAGGGAGGGAAGGAGGGAGGAAGGAAGGAATAGAATTATCACTACTGCTCTTCTTTCTATCAAATGTCTGTAATCTTTCCAATCTAAAAATTCCATGAAGTCTATTTTTATTGTCCTCTCCCTCATCTTCCCATGCTGGTGTAGTACCAAATTATCATATCTGAAAAGAGGATTTGAGGATTATAAGAAGCATACATTCAGTTTTGCAGTATGAAATGTTGATAAGAGAATGAGAATAAAAATATAAAGAAACAATATGAAGATTTTCCAAAGGAGATTTCCTAATTGGAACCCAATTATTTTTTTAAAGATTTACATGTTATGCGTGTTATACGGTTTTTAAAAACATCTCTGCCAATGTGTTTTAAATTTTAAATATTGGAAAACAGCTCAGGAACGGAAGTCAGAATAAAGACTTCTAAAGATTACATTAGCAAGCATATTTATTGTGAATCACAGTTGTTTTTTTATATGCAGCTAGGTGGACATGGTTTTGAATTACTTAATATTCTATATATTTAATTTTGCTAATTAATTTTCTTCCAGTGTTTTGATGAGTTGGATATGGCTTGAAATAAAAATGAAGCCACGGTGGTAAGGACAACTGCACAGCAAGGTTAAGTGCATTCTTGTCTCTGGTACCCATAATTACCTTTAAACCAAAAAAAAACCCCCAACCCTGTTCTCAGATCTGACAGCTAATTTACTATGACTATATGCACCCAATTTATAAAAATGTAATATTGATGAAAAATAATCTTGCACTGGAACACATCAAAATTATTTTATTGTTCAAGTCTTTTATTATATAAATGGGAAAGGATTAATTTTGCAAGATGGAATTGTCGGAGATTGCTGCATAAACGAGATGCGTGTCAGCACTAAATTTAATTATTGATCACAATACAATAGTGCTGACATTTCCAATCCCAAAGCTTCCAGTAAGTATCAGCAAATTTAAAATATATAGAGAAGGAGAGGGAGAGAAACACCAAAGAAAAATATTTAATTGCAGATCCCCACATTTTATTAAATATTTGATTGCGGTTAGATAAAAAATTAATTACCACTTCCACTTTCGATCACCTACTATTTTGCATTCGTGTGCACAAGAAAGGATTAGCCAGCCTAATTATCCGATGATTTTGTCTTAAAATGGTTCCACCAATTGTTTAATCTGGGTCTTTGAATTCATACTTGAGAGTAGCAAAACATGCTAGAGAGGTTTTTCCTCATCTGTCTCTGGAAAAGCTCTGTGGGGTATAATAGAGCAACTCCAGAGAGTATGGCTTGAAGTTGCTTTTACAATACTGGATGCCACGTGCAACAGAGATGACTAAGCTCCTTGGAGAAATCTCAGCCTGATTTACAACCCTGGATCCCTAGTTGCCAAGAAGGTATTTGGAATATTTTCTGAAGGCAGGAGACACATATGGTCTTCTAGCAATTCGGAAAAATATGCTGGTCACGCTAAGTCAGATCGTAACATTGTAAAATGGCTTCATTCCAGCACAAACATAAAAGGAAGAAAAAAGCATTTCATTATGCAGTTGACTTTCCTTACAAAAAGTATAACGCGGAATGCATGTAGATTGAACCTGTTATTCCTTTAGTGGAAATTGGTTACTTTTGACCGTGTACATCACAAAGAGCAAGTGTACTGTGCGTGTTTCCAAGTTTATGAGAGAAAACGTGTGTGCATGTGAGAAATGCATATGGATGAAAAAAAAATGATCGGTATTAGTATGGACATGTTTATGTAGTCCTTACCTGGCAAATTGTTAGGTTTTCTGGCCAAGAATGTTAACCAGCCATGTTGCATGATCTGAACATGATTCTAGTAATTGTGTGAAGAGTAAACAGACCTATCATGCAGCAGGCAAAGCAGTTTCCTTTTGATAGGACAATAAGAGGGCAGCTAATAAAGATAGAAACTGTGTTTGAATGTAACCCGATATCCACCATACTGGTTCCCATGAGAAGTATCAGCTGAAGATTATGGGGACAATAGCCCACTGGAAGGAAAAAAGTTAGTCTGTCTTGTCTTCCATTCTGTTCTCTATCCCTGTCTGTTTTCTATCACTTTTTAAAAGTTAGTGTTCGTTTTCTGCAAAAGGACATACAAAATAAAGAGAAAAGGGCCCACCTGTAGGCCATTGTTTCTATTTCTTTTAGTTAATGCTCTAAAAAGTTCCATGTGACAATGCTATGATGTTGACGCATGCTGTGCTTCAGCTAAGACATATGATTGACAGTTATGCCATTATTTCCACATTCTGGATTGATTGCTAAAAGTAAACGCTAATCTTTCTCTATTCAGGATTGTATGTGTGCGTAAATGTGCATACCTCCCTCCCATTTTCTCCCCCCACCCACCCCCGGTATTTTTCATGATTTTTCCCACCAGTGTGGAATTTACTTATTTGGTATACTCCTCACATTGTTTTCTTTTACTAGTCTACGCTGGGTTGGAATTAAACACCTGGACAACTACTCTCTAATGGAACTTCTGGTATGATGGCTGTATTAGTAAATACCCACTAGTACACACTATGGTACATGACTCATTAGATGCCAATAAATGAGTCATCTAATTTAGACTAATTGAGCTGTACCCAGAGATTCTGTATGCATATGCAGATAGCTTTTTGTATCAAGAGTGTTTTGCATGCACAAAGGCTACCCCACAGTGTAAACCTACTCTATATTCAGTTTTAATTTAATCATAACTTGGTACTGTATATATACTCAGGAGACAGAATATTTTTCTCTCTGCTTTGATAATTGGATGCCAGAATCGAACATTCTGAGGAAAGAAAAGTAAGAAACTTTTCATATCATTGCATCTTACATCAGATAAGATATTAAAAAGGTATTACAATATAGTACAGTATAGAAAATAGTGATCATTGTCAGCATCTAACAGAAATATTATTGCCGTAAAATAAGAATTACAATTTAGTCCAGGGGTAGGCAACCTTGCTAACTCAAGAATTCTGGGAGTTGAAGTCCATGAGTCATAAAAGAGCCAAGGTATCCTACCCCTGATTTAGTCATTGAGTACTCCAGTGTAGAATTTTTCTTTTACATTCCTCTCCAAACATTTCCTCCAGTCTTCCATTTTCCTTATCCCAACCCATTATTTATAGGGAACATGAATGAATCCAGAAAAAACCCTGAGTGACAGCATAGGATTTAATGTTACAGAGATGGACACATAATTAAAGGTAAAGGTTTTCCCTGTCCAACTGTGTCCGACTCAAGGAGGCGGTGCTCATCTCTGTTTCTTAGCTGAGGGAGCTAGCATTGTCTGAAGATGCTTCCGTGGTCATGTGGCCAGCATGACTATACCCCAAGTTGCATGAAACACTGTTACCTTCACATTGAACTGAAGCTAAACCTATGAATGGCAGCCTGTTAAAATCCAGCAGACCTATGAAATATCAAACACTGAGGAAGGAGAATCGATTAGACATGTTACTTTACCCAGACATTCCTGGAAAAAACGGAATTGATATCTGATAATTCCGAAATCTGCAAACAGACAACGTAATCAATTATTTTTCTAAATGTATATCAGTGAATTGATAGAGAAGACCATATCCAAACTCTGAATTTAGAACATGGGGTAGCAAGTGGGTCTTCAGCCATGGCATTGTCAGTCTTATTATAACATTACAAGCATTCAATTACCTATGATTGCCTTGCCAGGGAAGGCATATTTCACAATTAAGTACAGCTCTAACAATTCCATCTCTGAAAGAAGATGCCAAATCCCCAAGCAATGTAAGAGTTTTGTTTAATTAATAAAATAATGGAAGATACAGCTATGAATACTAGAGCAATTAAGAAAGTAATAAGGGAGGGAGGGAGGGAGGGAGGGAGGGAAGGAAGGAAGGAAGGAAGGAAGGAAGGAAGGAAGGAAGGAAGGAAGGAAGGAAGGAAGGAAGGAAGAAAGGAAGGAAGGAAGGAAGGAAGGAAGGAAGGAAGGAAGGAAGGAAGGAAGGTCAACAATCAAATTATAAAAACTTGCACTGTGTGGTATAAGCTTTATTCTTAGATTTCCTTGAAAAAGAAATGCTGGCATCGCAAAATCCACGTTATTTAACCTTCGCAGGAAAGCTAGAATGTTATTTTTAACATGTTAATGTCTGAACCAAAAGAGTTCTTTCTTTTAGGGAAAATAGCCATTCAAAGTCCTGAGCCCTCCTTTTCATACATCACTTTTTGTTCCCAATTTTATCTTGGCTTCTGTGCAGCTGCAAATGGCTGCAGTGTTATGCTGAAGAAATTCAGATTTAACCTGACCCACTTGGAATGGGAATCCATACACCAGCATAAGACCTTTTATGATACTTCTTTGATAATTCTTTGCAAGTTTCCATTAGAAACCGGGAAAAGCCACTTCAAGAGTGAACACTTACAGCTTACTGTTTACCCATACACTCATAAGATCAAAACCCTTGGTCTTACTGTTTTTGTTAACAAGGAGCACTAAAAGTCTTCCCACATACTGAGTTTCGGTTTCCATTTTACAATCTGAGATGACAGACGGCACAAAAATGATGAGAAAACTGTGGGGAGGCTTCCAGAAGATTGATTCTCTCATCAGCTGATTCTTTTCTAGTTAGTCTTTTATTGACTACAAAGGTAGAGCCAATGCAGAAAAGGAAAACCAGTCTGCCCTGTTTAATCCTGAGGGCATTGGCAAAAGGTGATCACTTTTTGAGAAAACAAGAGGCCTACAAGGAAATCAGTACACGGGTATGAGCTGTTAAGCTGATTTAAACACACAAGGGATGCCTGGGGTTGAGCTCAAGATCTCAGAGGGGTAAGATGAGAATGAAACTATTCCACAGACAAATATTACTGGGCTTTACTAGCAGGTGGTATAGTTGATCAGCCAGGAACCTGTGATTTGAAGAATAGGCCAATATATCTGAAAGACATTAAAAGTCATTCATTTCACCCACCTACCCCCCTTTTCCACCACAATTGGAAAAAAAAGAGATCAAAATATTGAAGTTTGATACATCTTGTCCCATACCTTTCTTTAAAACTAGCCTGAGCGGAGCGCCAGCTCCCGCTCGGAAGGCGCCACTTGGTTGTAAAGAATCTGAAAGATATTAAAAATATAAGTACATAAAGGGTGAAATAAACAGAATGTGCATATCAAGGGATTTACAACCATTTCTTCTGCTGAAAAGTTGCATTCCATTGTCTAGAGTACGTGTGAAAACTATGTGTAAAAGCAACATAAGAAACAATGAAGGAACACATCACAAGGTAAGGTCAGATATGGGAATGGGTAGACCAATTTTTGATTTAGCTATAATTTTTAGTGTGGACTTTATCTTCATTTTAAATCTGGACATGCATGTGCCAAAATCATACTTGTTTGACAGCAACAAGGAACATTTGGGTACCTGACTAAACATAACCAATAGAATGTAATAGTAGCAGTAATAGGAATAGTATGTTGCCTCCAAAATAGCCTAATGGCTTGTTGATAATTATTTAATGACACTAAAATCTCCCTTCCCAAATCTCTCGGCATATATGGAGAGTCAAATAACTTGATAACTTGGGAGACCTGTGGATCAAAATTGCTTTGTTGTTAGTTATGAAGAGTAAAATAGAATAGAATCTGGAAGGGACCTTGGAAGTCTTCTAGTCCAGCCCCCTGCTCAAGCAGGAGAACCTATACCATCTCAGACAAGTGACTGTCCAGTCTCTTCTTAAAAACCTCCAGTGATGGAGCACCCATGATTTCTGAAGGCAAGCTGTTCCACTGGTTAATTGTCCTCACTGTTAGGAAGTTTCTCCTTAATTCCAGGTTGCTTCTCTCCTTGATCAGTTTCCAACCATTGTTTCTTGTCTTGCCATCTGGTGCTTTGGATTATAATTTGACCCCCTCTTCTTCTCTTGTTTCTTCTTTTCTTTAGTCCTGCAGCCATTCTTCATATGTTTTAGTCCCCAGGCCTTTGGTCATCTTAGTTGCTCTTCTCTGAACTTTTTCCAAGGTCTCAACATACTTTTTATAGCATGGTGACCAAAATTGGTTGCAGTATTCCAGGTGTGGTCTCACTAGGGTTTTATAAAGCAGTACTAATACTTCATGTGATCTCAATTCTATGCCTCTGTTTATACAATCCAGTACTGTATTAGCTTTTTTGGCTGCTGCTACACATTGCTGGCTCATACTCAAGTGATCGTCCACTAGAACTCCAAGGTCCCTCTTAAAGTTACTGTTTTTGAGCCAGGTCTTACCTAATCTATACTTATATCTTTGATTTTTCCTGCCTAAATGTAAAACTTTGTTTTTCTCCACATTAAAACTCATTTTGTTATCTAGGGCCCATTGTTCAAGTTTGTCAATATCTTTTTGGATCCTGTCTTCTGGGGTGATGGCTATTCCTGCCAGTTTAGTGTCATCTGCAAAGTTGAAGAGTTTGCCCTTCTATTCCCTCATCTAAGTCATTAATTAAGATATTGAAGAGTACTGGGCTTAAGACAGAGCCTTGTGGTACCCTACTGTTTACGTCTCTCCATGTGAATGTATCATTGAATACATTTTGTCAGTCAGCTACAAATCCATCTGGTGGTGATGTTGTCTATTCCACCTTTTTCTAGCTTACCAAGCAGTAGATTGTGGTCTACTTTGTCAAATGCCTTACTGAAATCTAAGTATACTATGTCCACAATGTTTTGCTGGTCTACTAATTTGGTCACTTTATCAAAGAATGAAATGAGATTCGTTTGGCATGATTTGTTTTTAACAAACCTGTGCTGGCTACCAGTTATAACTTTGTTTGCTTCTAGTTGTTCGCAGAACTGTTTTTGTATTATCTTTTCAGGATCTTCCCAGGTATTGATGTTAGACTGATTGGTCTGTAGTTTCCTGGGTCTGTTTTTTTCTCTTTCTTGAAGATGGGAACCACGTCAGCCCTTTTCCAATCCTCGGGTACTTCTTTGGTGCTCCAGGATTTTTAAAAGATATGGTGCAATGGTTCTGAGATAACATCTGCCAGCTCCTTCAGAACTCTGGGATGTAATCTATCAGGTTCCAGTGATTTATCTTTGTCAAGGTCAGATAGGTGTTCTCTTACCATTTTCTTGCTTACTTTAATTTTTGTTTCTAGTTTGTCTTTTGCAGTAGTTTTTTTGGTATGTTGGGCTATAATTTCTTTTTGTCTGAAGGCTGATGCAAAGAATGAGTTAAGCAGCTCTGCTTTCTCCCTACCGCCTGTTATTTCCTTGCCATCTTCCCTTTTTAGTGGACCTACAGCTTCCTTGACTTTTTTCTTGTTATTAATATATTGAAAGAAACTTTTTATTATCTTTGATTTCTGTTGCAAGTCTTTGTTCATTCTGAGCCTTTCCTTTCCTGACTTCGTCTTTGCATGTTCTGGCTGTCTGCTGATAATCGGCCTTAGTTATGTGTCACTCTTTCTATTTTTTGTACTTGTCATTTTTGTCGTTCAGTTTGTCTGAGAGATCTTTGTGCAGCCGTGCTGGTTTCTTCCTGACTTTCTTGTTTTTCTTTTTCAGTGGTATTGTGCTGGACTGGGCTTTTATGATTGCATTTTTCAGAGTTTCAAAGTTCAGAGGTCAGTTGTGTTGTTAGTTCTAAAACCTGTGCCAAAGGTTAGCATCTGTCTACAAAGTTATTGAATGCAGGTTTCCATCACTCATTCTTTTATCCATGAGGGCCCACTTAATGTATTGAGATACAAGTCATGTGTCAACTATATAGGATCCCTCCACCAAACGAGGAAGACGACAATCCATGTGAAAGCATATTACCTTATCCAGACAAACAAAAAGTAATGGTTGAATGAGACTAGCCTAAACATGGTCCTTTGTAATGGTCAGATCACTCTCTGACAGCCTTGGATTTCTCTACATCAAAGAGGTAGGACCTCTTTTGTCAGTTTGTGCCAAGGGCCTGATTAATACAGCAGGGTTTTCTGGGGAAATTGAGGTCTTTCCTAAAATTCTGATAATATTTAACCTTAGTACTGCTTAGAATAAGTAGATAACAACAGTCCTAATTTGTAGTACCCCTGTGTGAACTTTCACTGTCCATAGATCCTGGGGAGCTCCTGGTTCTCAGAAAAATTCTGAGAGATGGCTAGAGGATGACTGGAAGATAAGTGAATAACCAAGTAAAAAATAAAAATGATCAAGCACAGGTGAGAGCCTTTAAGGATTACCCTGTGATGTTAAGAATGCAAAACGTAATTATTTTTCAACTCTTACCATGTCTGCACTAGCAGCCTTGTTCAGGGTGACCTAGTCCCTCTGCTAGGGCTGCTGTGAGGATTACTGAAGGCATTCAACAGATAAAATCACTCAGATCCACAAATTCTATGAGTTGACTGAGGCATGGTCTGGCTTAGTTGAAAATACATATCCCCAAATCCCCAAAATATACATGAGTGTTGGAGAAAAGATGATGTGTAGGGAAATCCTGAATTTCTGGTCTAAAAATTTTAGGTATCTAACAGATTAGGAAATTCTTCAATTCATGCTTCTTGTGACTTAGCTATTCCTTTCTGAATTAAAGAATAACATTAGAAATAGATGAAATATGAAAGGAATAGTACTGATACAGTTCCATTGTGTTTTCACTGTATATCACATGTACCAACAAGAATAAGAAAACGGCAATTTTTGATTATCAGTTTTGATGTTTGTTCATCCATCACAGAAGGAGAAAGATCCATTGGGTCCTGCTTAGATGTTGTGTGCATTTGATGATTCTTTCCTATATGTAGATGGTAATAAGTTATTTGTTCACACAATCTTCAGTTCTCTAGATTTCAGGTTTTGAGGAATCTTATTGATTTTTGTCACCATCTGCCTCACCCCCCAAGAGGAAAGCTAAGCCTCAGTGCTTTCTTATTTCCCATAGGTTTTTTCTTTTATTCTTTTTTTTTTGTTTACCTGCTAAGCATTATTGGGTTGAGATTCAATCAATATAAAATCCAATGTAAGCAAATTTCCATATGTTAATAACTGCCAAGCAAATCTACACCTCATCAGCATTTCTTCTATTTTTGGTAAATCACAAGAACAGAGCCAAGGTAAATGTAAAAATGAATTTAAACTCTATTGCTAATGTTTAAAATTAGATTCAGCACTCTTACATCGGATGTAATAATATACATGAATAATCAGAAGTATATTGGACTATATTTAATGGTGAGGGACTGCCTCTGAAAGGAAGAACCTAGAAGCCATAAACCATAAAGCCTGGACCAGGATACTTGCAGGACTGTCTTCTGCCTCATGAATCCCAGCGGCCGGTTAGGGCACATAGGGTTGGCCTCCTACGGGTCCCGTCTGTTAGGCAATGTCATCTGGCGGGGCCTAGGGCTAGGGCCTTCTCTGTTGCTGCCCCAGCCCTCTGGAACCAGCTTCCCTCGGAGGTTCGTACTGCTTCCTCCCTCCTAGCTTTCCGGAAATTGTTAAAGACGCACTTATGCCGACAGGCTTGGGGCGTATGAGCTGTGCTCTGCCCCTGGGCCTAGGAATGTCCCTCCATCAGCGAATGTGAGTTGACTGAGTTTGTATGCTGTATGAATGTGGTAAATTTTATTGTTATAATTTTATTGCATTGTTTGTAAGCCACCCTGGGTCTTAGGAGAAGGGCGGCATATAAGTTCGAGAAATAAATAAATAAATAAATAAATAAATAAATAAATAAATAAATAAATAAATAAATAAATAAGCAAGTAAATAAATAAACAAACAAATAAATAAATAAATAAATAAATAACTAAATAAATAAATAAATAAATAAATAAAGTATAAACTGAACCACTATTTTAGTTTAGTTCCTAACATGAGAGTACAAACAGCACTGTACCCAAATTTTGCTCCCCTTGTAAAATGCTCATTAACAAAAGCAAATGTTCAGATGCCCCATAATCAAGCAAAGTGGATTTGGTTCAGATTTAAGATGTATTATTCAGCAAACTATGCATTGTGTACTGGAATTACATATATAGATCTTAATCAAACTTGGAAATAAACTTTTTTTTCTTTTTATGACCCTGTTATCCCTTATATGGATGGAGTCGGGGCAACTGAATAGAGCTGAGCATTTACTGGCTAGATACCCTTCCTGCCACCTATGCGGAGTTCACAGCAGATATTTTCTCTTTGCACCCAGAACTTGAAAATAAACATTATCCAGAGAAAATATACCTCTTAACCAGGAGTATAACCTATTAAGTGCAGACCTGTTTGGGCCTTGGAGGAGCATTGGATTTCTCCTATTCAAAAATAAAAAGGTAACCCTAACATCCCCTTCCTATCTCCATATCAGCTTCCATGACCAATATTGGTTATGATTACAGAAATCCCAATTTCACACAGGGAATATTCCAGCATTATGTCCAGAGGCTATTCTTACACTTGCAACTCTTGAGGATGGTTTGTTACCAGCTAACATTTCTATATCCAATTTCTTCTTGGTAGTCTGTTACAGTCAGGTCTAGAGGCTCATCTTTGTCATTTCAATTAGACAACGCAGACATATTTGTCTACTCTGAACGGCAATAGTGTTCCAGCAGAGTTTTTCACATCGCCTCCTACTCGATGTCTGAACTAAAGGGCACCGAACATAGGAGTTTCTGTATCCAAAATATATGCTCCATTACTGAACTGCAGCTCTTTCCTGCGATGAAGGTCATGGCTTTATTAATTTCCCACAGATTAATCTCAAAACCAGGCATGTTTATGTATTAATGAATTTTCTATTTGGAGTGAAGAAACATGTTTTGAACACACAAAACAAGGCAACAAAAAGCCAGCAGTTAAGCGATAATAAAGTTCCATAACCACATTGCTAGAACTGTCACAAATAATCATGTTACAGAGGGTGAAAAAATCCACCATAAGACACTCAGTACTACAAGGTGAATCAGAATCTACTTCAAATCACTCAGAGTCCTAAGAGTCCTAAGACTCCAATTCCCAGTTATCAATTGCAACAATAAGTGACTTGTTCCCCCTTCCCCCATTAGATTCTATTGCTGAAAATGGGAGGGGTGTACTTTATTTATTACAATTGATTTCATACAGTTTAGAGGCTATATGACTCTGAATGAGTCTAAGTGGCTTAAATTAAGAAAAGTAAGTATAATAAGAAAATGAAAAAAAGGAACAGATCATAAACTTCCAAAACAAACAAAAGCATAATAATAACACATTCCACAGAGGCTCTGTCACCACTCTGCCCCAAGACCTGGGAGAACAGGCCAGGTTTTTCAATGACTTTCTGAACCTCATAATCAGAATGGATCATCAGACCTTTGGGGATGGGAGAGAGCTGTTCAGAGGACAGGCACTATGAGAAAGAAGACATGCTTTCTGGGTCCCACAAGATAACACTGCTTGATCAACTTGTTGGGCAGAAACCATTAGAGAAAGGCAGTTCTTCAAATAGTACTGTACCAAAAAGGTCTTTATAAGTAACAGTGAGCACCCAGAAACCAACTGATAACCAATACAGCTCATGAAGCAGTGGCATCACATGGGCATAGAATGGCATGTACATTACTGGCCATGTCACTGTATTGTGGACCATCTGAAGCTTCCAAATTGTCTTCAAGGGCAGACCCACATAAAGCACATTGCAATTATCTCCAATGCAGATACATACATTGTGAGTTTGATGAGGACATGAGTTACTAGTTGAAGGCTATCTCAATCCAGGAAAAGGAGTAAAGAGTACATTTGATGATTCTGTGTATAGACCTTCACAACTGCCACCCGCTCTTTGAGTGAAGCTGTGAATTTTTTTAGATTTTGTACTTTAGATATTGTGCAGGAGTAAGGGTGTGTGTGTGTGTGTGTGTGTGTGCATGTGTGTGTGTGTGTATATATATATCCTTAATCATTTTAAAAACTTGAATCCCAGGTATAGTCATTTTAAAATCTGCTAAAAACCACTGATCTCCAGGATAGAAAACCCTTTTTAATAACTTAGCTTTCTTCAATCCACTGTTGACATCATCAGAGTATGAGCTAGTAGCAGGAAGCACTCGTTATTTTTATAGCTATGTGAATATTAGTGATCTAGTCATGGAGCACGTGACCGGTCTACCCACCCCACATTCTCCCATAGTTGGCTGCGTTGATCGTGATTTTGCCATACTAGCTGGTATCTGCTTCAGTTTCGACATTTTCCCTCCCTCCGTCCGCCCTGCCTGTTGGTAGTGTCTATCCTGTAGCACGTAGCTGTTCGGCATTGTTGCCAGATCACTCCTGCTAATATTCTGTCCGGCCATGCTGTCAGCCTGCCATGCATCCACCTCCGCTGATGATCCTCCTGTTGTATGCCTTATCCCGGTCATGTTTTTCTGTTGTCCTTCTCTTAGTCTTATGGTGGGTTCTGTTCGTGCTCCCATCTCCCCATTCGTTGTGACACCCTGCTGTTTCATGGGTAAACAACCCAGATCTCTTATTTTTCTGTTTGCCTGGCATGGAGGTGGTAAGAGATTCACCTGCCCCAATTCTCTATGCATGTCTTCTCAACGTTTGATATGCTGGAAGCAGTTCCATGTGTCGATTGATGGAGTATCGATCGGATAGCCATGCTTCTTTTAATAACCGGCCACCTTTTGTGGAATCCTGGGCGCTGACCTTAACCCCAGTAAAATTGAATGTATAATCCTTCTCAGCCATATGTGCCCATACCTGGGAACGCTGTTCATGCTGTTTAACCGCTAGTTCATGCTCATGCACTGTAGTACGGAGGCGTTTCACCATTTCCCCAACATAATTGTAACGGCAATTGTTGCAATTGATTCTATAGATTACAGATGACATGTCGCCTTTGGATAGCAGTTCCTTTGGGCGCATTATTCTCATGCACAGGGTTTTTACACGGGAGAAAACCCGAATAACCAAAGACCTACATACAAACACCCATGAAATAAATAAAGGTGATCACCAGGATAAAATCATAAATTTTAATCTACAAAACCAAGCTTTCGTCGGTCACACTACCGACATCATTAGGGTATAAAATGCTGGATCCGGGAGTCCATTTTTATGTGACTGGCTGCCTCTGTGCTCTGACCCTGGATCAGGTCATTGGTCCACTCATTAGCACTGGCTGTGTAGTTCTTAAAGTGGCCATTTCTAAAGTTGTCCTCCCCTCTCCAATTGCTATTGTTTTCTTTGTGCATGTGCGGGTGCCTGGAAATCCGCTGTTCATCCGCTCCCAGTCGTCTGTCCCCACCCCATTTGTCTTAGCTTGCCTCTGTATTGCTGCGCTGTCTCGCATGAGTGCGTCAAGCTCCATTCTTCTATTTGCCAGTCCTGCTGCCTTCCTTGCCCATGTGTAAACTCCTGGGGGTTGGTCGTCTTGTTGTTCCTGTTTCTTATCCCCCCCTTCTCTCTCTCGCTAACGCGTTAGCTCCTGTGTGTGCTAAAGGGTTGCTAACTGGGCGTGTCTTTGGAATTGCTCCACTACTTGTTAGCCTCATTGCCCCCTCGGTACATATATGGGAGCGCAGGAGATAACCATCCCGTTTGTGCTCGCTGTTACTCGCCTATTCTCCTGTTGATCGGGGCCATGCTTCTATTGCCGAGTCATTCGCAGGGCATGCCTTTGGTGCATTTCCCCCATTCTTATGTTCTATTGCCCCTCCCCTGCATCTATAATCATCTGGGGGGTGTCCAGGTGCTTTTGCCCCACATTTGCTACCTTCCTCGTTAGTGGGTGTGCTCGTCTGTTTGGCCAGGTGTCATCAATGGGGTATATCGGAGCTTTCCCCTTCTCCCCCGTGTGTATGTATGCCCCTCGGGGGAAGCCATCCGGTGGTACCTGTTCATTGATCTCCTTCCCTCGTCCTGACTGGATTGAGTTGTTTGTGCTTTGGATGCCTGTGGGATATATTTCCCTCGTGCTTTTTCTCATCCTCCTTGTTCTTCCACCAATCTGAATATCAGCCCCTTGGGGTGGGTTGTCTGCTAGTGTTGTGTCATCCCTCCTCTCCTCTTTCATGTATAAGTGTATTGGAGACGTTGTTTTACTTGTGGGGTGTATCCCCAGTTCACCACTCTCTCTCAGGGTTGTGGTTACCTCCCCTGTCATCCCCTCTTTCTGATCTTGTACAGAGTGAGTTGGTCGCCTGCATTTCCAATTAGCACCCCGTCTTTCCCATTCCCTTAGTATGTGATATGCTGGAGGGAGCTCTATGTGGCGATTGATGGAATGTTGTCTGACAGCCAGGCTTCCTTGAGCAGGTGGCCTCCCTTGGTGTTATCTTGGGATATGGCCTCGACGTTGGTGAGGTCGAACCCGTGGCTGTAGTCAGCCATGTGGGTCCACACTTGTGAATGCTGCTCTCTTCTCTTAACTGCCAGCTCATGCTCGTCGACCCTGGTCTTACATCTCGTGGAGGTTTCACCAACATAATTGCAGGGACAATCCTTGCAATTGATTTTATATATTACCGAGGATCTTTCTCCAGTGGGGAGTGGTCTTGGAACTTCTGAGGGTTTTAAGGACTCTTTCATAGGTCTACAATCAGATAAATAATAAATATTTAGGAATGCAAAAGGAATCCTGGGAGCAAATGTTTTGAGAATTGCCATCAGGAGTAAGATTTCTTAAAATGAGTCCCTATTATTGCCTGCTGCATACCTGACAGAGATCCAAAGTTCGCCCTTACAAACCATGATTAGGAGATCAGGCTCATAATGTGAAAACAGCACAATGAGGAAAGAAGATTTCATTCAGAGGGTTTATTAAAGCAGTGAAAAAAACATATTTATGTATCATGCTTAGTTCATAAAATAAAATAATAATGTGCATAATCAAGATGCACTGTTTTTGCTTGTCAACAAACAAGCTAATCAAGACTGGTTCTTTACTTACAACAACTCCTATCTTCTGGATTCCCACCAAAATGTGTGATCCTAGGCTTGGGCACCATCTTTGAATTCTCATAATGTCTATTTGTATAAACAAAATAATAAGTATCCCTGAATATTTATTTCCAATATTTATTTGCCATTTTACAGATTTGATTTCTTTTTTATAAATAACTGCACCTCCATTCTGGTTTCTTGGCTTCTTTTTTCCTTTTTTTAAATTTTTTTTTATTCCTGAGCTTTTGCCCCACTGGAAAAATTTCTACTTCATTAGCGCCATACTGTCTCCCATTCATTTTTATCATGTCTTTTTCTTCACATTTAGTTCTCTTTCCTCTGTTGTAAACACATTTATAATCACATAGGCAGAAAGACATACTTAGGTCAACTTGGAAATTACCATCGTCTACGTTCGATATTAACCTACAGCTTTTAGTCTCACATATTTAATGAAACCGTAGGAATGATACTTTTATAATAAGACTTTGAAATTAATTAATTCTCACCTGCCTGTTTGTTAGGAGTCATCCAGATGATGCATATATATATGCTTATCAAAACTCCTCAAATAATAAAATGATGGTAAAATTTAAAAACAAGAATAAAAATATTGGCATCTTACCTAAAAGGCAGGAGAATGGGACCAGTTCACCATGTTATAATTGAGGGTATATATCAGTCTTAGATTTGTATTTTTTTTTCACAGCAGGTACCCAAATACCCAGCAACTATTCCTTCAAGATATAATAGAGGAAAAGATTAGAAGAGCTTTAGGTCCTGAAAGGCTAGAACTATCTCATATATTTGCAGGATGTTAAGGATATATTCTTATGCTAGTTTTTAATCATAATAAACATTAATTGATAAAGATATATTATTTTGCTAACTCGAAGTTATTGAACCTGAAAGTACACCAATATGAAGCCATTATAATGAAACACATTTTTAAAATCTTATACCATGTTTTGCAATTCCACAAAATAATAAACCATAAAACAGATGTAACAATAAATTAAATTAGATCTGTTAGTATGTGGTGATTGGGATAAGGAAATAGAGTGTCTGGGACACAAAAGTCCATTCTGTCATCTATAGATTTAAAAATTCAACAAAAATATTACTTCAAAAAAATGGGTATTTTCAGAAAGAAATGGCAGGGTTCAGCTAACTGTTGGAGATGCAACCCTGGTCCATATGATGGGGCTCCCTCTTGAACAAAAAATATTCCACATATTTACTTGATTTTTATTTATTTATCTAACTTATATCACTGACTATCTTACACAAGGTGATCTTGGGTTGTGCACAATAAAACTAGATGTTAAAATCAAATACAAAAACCAATTAAAGTAAATAATCAGTGTAAGTAAATACATATTATGAGAAGGTATTATTGAAGATGTCATGCGTGGCACCACCAACACGTGGGCTATCTGTTGTCAGGGATCGCCCTAGCCTGATGAAGAAAATATTTTGAGAGCTTTCTGAAAAGCCATAAGGTTTGGATCTAACCTCACCTCGGATGGGGGGAGGGGGGATGATGTTCCAGAGGTTGGGTGTCACATAGAAAAGGCTTGACTCCTGGGTCTGTCAAATGGAACTCCTTAGAAGACCTGAAGCATCTGCTGGATCTTATGACATAGGCAGAAATAATCAGGAAGAGGCAATCCCTCAGTAAGCTGGGTCCGTGCCATGTAGGGCTTTAAAATTAAAATCAGCACCTTGAATTGCACCTGGTGTGCTGTCCCACTCACTCTCATACACACATAACTATGGTTTAGTGAGTTTATCAATCTTTCCCGGCAATTACCTTCACCAAAAAAATCCAGAATTAAGTCCCAATTAAGTCCAGCCACGAGTAGACAAATGCTAGTCCACACAGCAATGGCCAAAGATCCACAAAACACTTGAAAGTTTCTCAATCAAAATAAATCCACCAAGCAAACTTAAATCCACAACACAAGGGAGTTCACGAGGTAAGAAAAGTCCAGAGTTTCCAAGGCATGATCCAAGTCAAGGCACAGTATCAATCCAAAGTGAGGCAGGAATCACAATGACCAGAAAACACACAGCTAGGAAACAAACACATTGTTCCCAGCAGTACCTACATCTCTGCTATGCTAAGTAGCCAGCTTTTGGTGCAGCCCATCAAGAAGGGCAAAGCTTTCTGTTCACAGGTAATCTGGCTGACCTTCTCTACTCCCACCTACATGTTCTTGGATCAGGTGCAGAAGGCAGTTCCTCCTGCTCCTCCCTGACTGACTGCAGCTGCATGCGTTCCCCACCTGGAGCCTCAGCCAAATCCCTCACACTCAGAGCCATCAATCAACTCAGCTCCTGATGTGCCAGGAACTGGTTCATCCTCCCCTGAGCTGACATCTAGAGAGGTATCTGGGGAAGCATGGGGGAGGGGGAATCATCACACCTGGAAACAAACTGACAATTAATGTAGCTCATGAAGCAGAGGTGTAATTCAGAAGTAACTGTGCATTTTGTACCAGCTGAAGCTTCTGAATACTTTTCAGGGGGAGCTCCATGTAGAGGAGCTATTATAATAGTCCATTCAGGAGATAACCAGGACTAAGTAACGGTGAGTAGAGCCTTATGATCCAGGAACAAGCACAACTGATCCACGACATGAAATTGCACAAAGGTCTGCCTGGCCACGACTGTCACTTGCTCTTCAAGCAAAAATTGTGAGCCCAGAAAGACTCCCAGATTACATACCAGGGCTATTGGGGAAAGTACAATCCCATCCAATAGCCAAGATGGTAACATCCAGGGTGGGATGTGAAACCCCAAACCCAAAGTCTTACTGGGGTTCAGCTGAAGCCTGTTGTTTGCTATTCAGCGTAAGTAAATACATCCACTTCCAGGCACCAGGAGACAACATCAACAGCATCACTTAGTTCGCTACAGGCAGAGAGGTACAACTGAGCATTATCACCACACTGATGATGTACAATCTCCCCCAACAGTTTCATGTAGATATTAAACAGGAGTGGAGAGAGCACCAAATCCTGTAGTACCCCATGTAGGGGCCAAAGGTAGGATTTTTAATTCCTGATTAACATAGACTGGTATCAACCTGTAGGAAAGAAGTGAACTAGTAAAATACAATGCCATCCATTCCCAATCCCAGAAGCTAATTTACAAGAATAGCATGGTCAATGGTTCTGAAAGCTGCTGAGATGTCAAGGAGAACCAAGATAGATACACTATCCCCATTCCCACTCCAGCCAGAGTTCATCCAAAAGTGTGGACAATGTCATTTCTGTCCCATGTCCTGGCCTGAATCCAGACTGAGAGGGGTCCAAATAATCCACTTCAGGGTCCATTGAAATGGCTGTGCAACCACCTTCTCCACAACCTTTCCTAAATAAAAGAAGTTTTTAAAAAGTAACTGGATGCAAGAACCATGAAACACTAGTGTAATGGTATGTTTATGGCAATGGACCAGGTTACTTGTGGGACCATCTTCAGCCTCATGAATCCCAGCGACCGGTTAGGGTGCATAGGGCTGGCTTCCTACGGGTCCTGTCCATCAGACAATGTCATCTGATGGGTCCTAGGACAAGAGCCTTCTCCGTTGCTGCCCCAGCCCTCTGGAACCAGCTTCCCTCAGAGGTTCGTACTGCCTCCTCCCTCCTAGCTTTCCGTAAACTTTTGAAGACCTATTTATGTCGACAGGCTTGGGGGGTATGAACTGTGTTCTGCCCCCGGGCCGAGGAATGTGCTTCCATTGTTGATTGTGTATTTGATTGTGTTTGCATGATGTATGTATGGATCTTTGGATTGGATGTTATCATTATTATTAAAAAAATTATATGTAGCTGTATTGTTGTTGTGAGCCACCCCGAGTCTTAGGAGAGAGGCGGCATAGAAATTTGATAAAATAAATAAATAAATAAATAAATAAATAAAATGTTGAATGCTTGGGAAAAATTCTTGTTATGCACACCTAAATATTCCTCTTTCATCAGTGGGGGGAAAAAACAGACTGCCACATGGAGACTGAAAAAGTTTCTGACTTAACAGGCTGAGAGATGAAGTGGCTTCTAAAAGTGAAAACAATCCCATTATTGAAATTTCTGTAACCAACTCCTTTTTCCCCTCTCAATAGTTCTGGCTAAAGAATTTTCTATGAGAATATTGCTTTTAGATCAGCTGTCAGGAACTTCACAAACTGATTCAATGCATGCCAGTTCCAAAGAGTTTTTTATATATATACTCTTGAGGATGAAGGTTCATTCCCTGAGCTTGTGGATTGCTTTCTGTAGGTAACATCTTCAACAGAGTTTAGGGGATGTCAGTGTCAGTGTTCTTGTTTATAAGGTGTAGATGTGTCAAGTGAGGGTCTTGTGATGGGTCAGGTGTGAGTCATCAATGGGAATCTTGTGATGGGTCTTGTGATGGGAAGATTACATCAGCTGAGGGTCATTGGGAGGTGAAGTGCTGGTTGGGTTGGTTGAGTGTCGGTGCTGTCTCTGGTTGGCTGTGTGGTTGATTTGGCTTCTGAGAGGTTCATAGGCTGGTTGTGGGTCCATTTTTATAATCTTGTCTGTCAACAAGATTGATAGACTTTAATGAGCTACCAGAGATAGTCAATTGATTTTCTTTTAAAACTTTATACTTTACATCCCACAATCTCTTGTCATTGGCCATTCAAGTTGGAGATGAAGAGATTTGATGTTTCAAACATCTGGAGAGCATCAGGTTGCTCACTCTTAATCTAGGCAGTGTTAGATAGCAAATTAGTTTTCTCAAAAGCATCATTAAAAGTTTTCTAATATGTAGTTAATAGGTAGCTGCTTCAGGAAATCATTCTTAAATCTCATGCCCCCTTATTTCAAGATAGCACTAAACCTGACATTGAATGCTAACATAAGTACACAGCTCTGCTGGTGCCTGGTTAGAATGCAGTATTGCAGGCAAACTCTGTCTACAGCTTGGGGTTCAATCCTGACGCCGCTCAAGGTTGACTCCATCCTTCTGAGGTCGGTAAAATGAGGACTGCTGATTGTTGGGGGCAATATGTGACATTGTAAACCACCCAGAGAGTGCTGCAAAGTGCTACGGGGTGGTATATAAGCCTAAATGCTATTGATATTGCTATCGCTATAAGTAGTGATCAGTTCTTTGTCCTTATGTTGGCTTATAAAGGCTACCAATATAGTATATACAGAGGATATATTCCCATAGGTAAGTGTAGATAAGCTGCACCTGATCTAAAAGGCAAAATCCAGCATTTTGTGATGCAACCAGTTTCTAAAAGATTTTTTTTCTCCACCAAATTATTCCTTAAGTGTGCCCATCCTCTTTCTGCTCAAGATATATTTCTATAATGGCTAAAGAAACAAATACTCTCTGCAGATGGCCCAGTCCTCAAAATAGAGGCCTCCTTCCTTATCTTGATCTTTCCACATGCATTACCCTGCCCCCTTCATGTCAATACACTAACGTGAAAAATGAGTAAAGGAGGAAAAAAAGAATGCCCATAGTGGCACAGTGATTAGAATGCAATATTGCAGGCTAATTCTGCCCACCGTCAGCAGTGCGATTCTCATCGGCTCAAGGTTGACTCAGCCTTCCATCCTTCCGAGGTCGGTAAAATGAGGAGCCAGATTGTTGTGGGCCATGGGCTGACTCTGTAAGTTGCTTAGAGAGGGCTGTAAAGAACTGTGAAGCAATATATAAATGCTATTGCTATTGTTAATAGCAGCTGCAAACCCGATGGAGATTCTAACAATGATGCTAAGATTACTATAACAGATGAAGTAGAGAATCTTCTCTACAGCCATTGCAGTAAGCATTTCAGTGGGGTGGTTTCTGATTATAAGCTTCAGTGGAGAGACAGTGTGTAGGTTTTGCTTTAAAAAAATGAAGACATTTTTTAAAAATAAAGTTAAAGGAAGGAAGGGAGATGGGAATACCATGGCGAAAATGCCAACTCTTTGTTTAACTACCACCCAACTCCCTGTATGTGTTTATCCACAGAAGCCTGATATTGAGATTTTGTTTCCACGGTGCCTTTGTGGTCAAGGAAGAAATAAATCATCTCAAGGTATAAATGGTAGACATTTCTTTCCTGATTTTTGTAAAATCATCTGCATTAGGCTTATGAATATATCTTTCTTCTTCATACTGCAAGGTGTTATGACAGAGGGGGAGTAAAGAGCACCATCACAACAGCATCTAACCAATCAAGCTGCAGAAAACATAGGAACTCATACTGACACTGTGTACACAGAATATATTGAAGAAGGCAATTTTAAAAGGTAGAAATGAAATCCTGATCCTTTGTAATAAAGTAGAATATAAGCTCCTATTGTTAGAGGATAGAACTTTCAGGGTAATAGGCTATCATTAACAGTGTAGCTCAATCCATTATGCAACTTTCTACTGACAAATAAATAAATAGTTGCTGTTGAGAGCCCTGAATAGGTTTTTGGGAAGAATGAATTGTCATTTCCACCCAGTGGAAGTTACTGTAATAAGGATGCTTTTTCATCATAATTTCAGCACTTTTCAAGGTGGAAAAAGAGGAGCTTGTCCCAAACCCGAATTACATAAAGACTCAAGATTCTGAGGTGTTTTTCCCCATATAGAGGGGGAGTTTTTTCTTTCAATCAATCAGAATGGAGCTGGAAGGGACCTTGGAGGTCTTCTAGTCCAACCCCCTGTTCAAGCAGGAGACCCCATACCATTTCAGACAAGTGACTGTCCAGTCTCTTCTTAACAACCTCCAGTGATGAAGCACCCATAATGTCTGAAAGCAAGCTGTTCCACTGGTTAATTGTCCTCACTGTTAGGACGTTTCTTCTTAATTCCAGGTTGCTTCTCTCCTTGATCAGTTTCCATCCATTGTTTCTTATCTTGCCTTCTGGAAAATTCTGGAAAATAAATTGACCCCTTCTTTGTGGCAGCTCCTCGGATACTGGAATACTGCTTTCATGTGACCCCTAGTCCTTTTTTTCTCTAGACTGGCTATACCCAATTTCTTTCAATCATTCTTCATATGTTTTTGTCTCCAGGCCCTCAACCATCTTAGTTAAAAGTGCTCTTCTTTGAAGAGCAAAATAATACTAAAGAGGATTATACATCACCTTATACACAATCCATTCAGATTTTGGATGATTCAAAAGTGATTGCAATCAAACTATATGCAACTCCAAAAAGGATGGGGATTGAGGTCCAATTACAAGCTATCGAGAATCATTACAACTTTGTTGCTAGCCTATTAAAATGGACAATGGGAGACTTTCCTTTGGTTTACGTATTCCGGCTAGAGATGAAGGGAGACCTATTTGCGGATCTACAGTCTTTATTATGGAAACCTGTTTGGAATAGAAAGAAAACTGGAATAAGATATAAATATGGAATTTAAGATTACAGTTATGGGTTGCAAAGGCTTCATAGAGATGCGGATTGATTTGGATTTTTAAGAGATGTTATTAGGATAAGATTTAGAATTTAGTATTGAAATATAATAAGAATACACTCTTTGGAATAATAGATTTTCCTTCTTTTCTCTTTCTTCCTCTTGGTCTTTCTTTACTATTTTTTTCTATTTTCTTATGTTGTTTTTATTATTAGGCATGATAATTAATTTGTGGAGGTATAATGAGAAAAAGATTGCAATAATGGAAGAGATGAAATTAACAAATGAAGAATTATTGAATAAGAAACAGAATATAGCTAAGAAATGTAAGAATGTAATGATGGAAATAATATGTTTAAATAAGAGACGTTTGGGACATCCAAATGGTAAATAATATGTCTGTTTAAGGCTAAGTTGGATATGGTATTCAGAAATTAATAGCAGCTGAAAACAGGATTTTGATTTCTGATAACTTTTATTGATTAATGGCATTTTTATTTAGGAATGAATTTTATTTAGAAATGTTTTAATTTGACTACATTATGTTAATTGATAGAGAGGGAAATTTTAAGAAGTATTATTTGAGCTGTATATTTATGATGTTATTGTATTCAACTGATTACCCTATCTCCACGTTGGTTCTTAAGCTTCTTGGTGCAAAAATGGAAAAACCAATAAAATGTTTGGGGCGGGAAAGTGCTCTTCTTTGCACTTTTTCCAAAGCCTCAATGTCTTTTTTTTTATATAATGTGATGACCAAAAATGGATGCAGTATTCCCAGGTGTGGTCTAAGGTCTTTAATGACCTTAATGTTTCAGTGGAGGTTAATGCGAAGGCTAGGCCTTCAGACCAGTGTAAACTCTTCAGGAGAAAGAGAAATTTTTGCTAATTTCTTCCTTTCCTTCCAGTCCCTGACTCTCCAGAACAGATACTTGAAAGAAGATGTAGACATTATTTCCCTTGGAGTCAATGCAGCATCATAAAAAAAGGAGACTGTCTCACTTAACTGTCTTTGAGGGGGTCATTACACTGAGTTTTGCAAAAGAGAGAAGGGTTTTTTGATACCAGCCTCTCAACCTACGGAATAAATTGCCACTATCTGCAGCTTTTTAAAAAGCCAAAAAGACCAATTTGATCTGCTCAGTGGCAGCAGAGGTGCCTCTGGAAAACTAAACAGAATTAGAATTGGTTGGCATTTGCATACCGATACTAGGGTTGTAGACTAAACCAAAGGCTAAAATATTGCTGTCTGAGTCCAAGATCAAGATGGCACCCCATTCCTATGTAACAAATTGAATTTCACTTCAACCCTAGCATCCACTGCACCTGTGTCTTGCTTAGGGGTCCTAGATTCATGCAGTGGGTAGCACTGTATCCCATAGCCGTGACTGGGTCCAGCATCTGCTTATTTCACTCTGCTTATCAGTTGGGCTGATCCTAAGTGAAGGTAATATTTTAAATGTCAGTCTGGTCAGTCTGCAAAAGGAGCAGATGTCTGAAAAACAAAGAAGTGACCAAGCCAAATTTGCTTCCATTCATTTGCTGTAGCAGCCTCCCTGTCTTTTCTCCAGGCTGTCCAATGAATGAAAAATCTCTTCGTAGTCATAGAAAATTCAGGCAAAGCGCTCAAGAAGAAAAAAGGGAAAAGCCTAAAATGCTTGCAAGAGCCTCACTAGCATGAATGGAACATGCACAAAGGAGAACAATTGTCCTGCTGCTAGCCCTCAACTAGGATGGAAATAGTCAGCATATTTTCATGTCGTTAGATGTATGAAAAAAGTTCTGCATTTCTCCTTAAGAAAGATTCCACAAAATTCTAGGCAGCTTTCAACATCTCAATATATAAACATAGGGGGTCCACAATCATACTACCCCCAAGGCCTGGGAACAGGGCCAGCCCTTAGGAGCCTTCTGGAATCCCAGGAGAATGGGTATTATGCATATCTCAGGGGTGGGGGGGATCCTGTTCCAGAGGATGGGGATTGTAGTAGAGAAGGTGCACTTCCTTAGTCCACCGTGTTTAATTGAGGTGACCTGGAGCACACTCACTCAACCTAAATGTACTGGATATGCAGAAACAGTTGTAGCCTGTAGGTAATCAAACTTTAGTCCATGAAGGGTTTGCAGGCAACCAACACCTTGAACTGCAACTGGAAGCCTACTGGCAACCACTGCAGCTTGTATAACAGCAGTGAGGAGTGCCCATTCCTGCCCATGTTGCTGCATTTTAAACCAGCTGTAGTTTCAGGATGGTCTTCAAGGGCAGCATCCTGTAGTATAGTGTAAGAGTCCAGCCATAAGGTGACCATCTCAAGGGCCGCTGGATCCAGGAAACATTACAACCTTTACAAAGGTTCTCCTGGTCATAGCTGCCACCTGCTCATTGTGCAGGAGCACATTCAGGAAGACCCTAAGTTGCAGATTAGTCCAAAATGCAACTCCATCCAAGACCTATGGTGGAAACATTCCCGTCCTAGGTGTTCCAATATCTCAGGGGCTGCCACAAAGAAGAGGGAGCCAAGCTATTCTCCAAAGCGCCTGAGGGCAGGACAAGAAGCAACAGAGGGAAACTAATCAAGGAGAGAAGCAACCTAGAATCAAGGAGAAACTTCCTGACAGTTAGAACAATTAATCAGTGGAACAACCTGCCTCCAGAAGCGGTAAATGCTCCAACACTGGAAATTTTTAAGAGACTGGAGAGAGATTTGTCCGAAATGGTGTAGGATTTCCTGCCTGAGCAGGAGGTTGGACTCGATGACCTCCAAGGTCCCTTCCAACTTTATTACTATTCCTCCCTAGCCAGACCTGAACAGTCTGCAGACACTGAGGCAGTGCATTAAAAGATTCACCTGAAACAGCTGAGTGTAAAGATGAAGAGGTGGCTGTTATCGGCATACCGGCCCACTGTCAATATGGGAGAAAATATCTAGATTAAAAGTCATTAACTGGGGGAATGGGCAGATTATAGAATTAATTCATCTGTTCCACAATATCTTCAACTCTATGAGCTGTGAGCACTTTCGGAATGTTAACAAGTTGTAATCATTCTTGAAAAAAAATGGGGGAGGAGGTCCACTGACAAAATTGGCTATCATAAGGAACCCAATCATTTAGAAAACATCTGTTTAACCAAAAAGTGCCTGTCACATCTTCCCATTCCCTTCTGCCATACTTAAAATAAAAGCTTGCCTTTCTTGTTTATTTATTTGTTTGTTTCCTGGGCAGGTGAGCGTACATTCAAACTCCAGGCGCTAATTTATTTATTTTTCGCTTTATATTTTCTGGTTGTCAGAACAACCCCCCCCCAAAAAAGAGTTCATGGGAGTTTAGCTTTTTTGTAATTGTATTTGTTTATTTGAGTTATAACCTGCCTTTCTATCTGGGCAATGTCTCAAGGTGGGAAACATAAATTAAACACAGACACACAGAGACAGCGAAAACCACAGATATTAAAATCATGGGACAAGTAAATGCCTGCTGAAGAGATGCATCTTTACATATTTTTCTAGATAATGGAGAGTGAAAGATCGAGCTCCTAAAAGAATGAATCTCACGGCTGAGGAGGCCTTCCCCACAAGGCAGACCAACCACTGTCCATCAGCAAGGATATCCTGCTGCCAATTAAAAAGCTGAATGAGTCTGAATGCGAGCAGCCAGTTGTTGGGGCCAGACCCTGGTGAAACAGTCTAGCTGCAGGTTAGCAAAAGAACGAGGGAAGGTTGTATGCTCGCCCTTTTTTATTCAACCTGTAGCAGTTTAAAAGCATACACATGCATGTAGATAAATAGGTACCACCTTGGTGGGAAGGTAACAATATTCTGTGTGCTTTGGTATATAGTCATGCTGGCCACAGGACCATGAAAAATGGTGGCTTTGGACAAAAGTGGCTCCCTCAGCTAGGAAATGAAGATGAGCTAGAGTTGGGCATTACTGGCAGAGGAATCCTTTACATACATACATACATACATACATACATACATACATACATACATACAGACAGACAGACAGACAGACAGACAGACAGACAGACAGACAGACAGACAGACAGACAGACAGACATGTATACATACTGAATATATATTGAGAGATACTGCAGATGAGAAGATGATGAGTGTGATTTAAAAATGGTGGAAGAAAAATCAATAACCTATACCATGCTGATGATACCATTCTGATAGTTGAAAATACAAATGATCTGGAAGCTCTAGTAATGAAAGTCAAGGAGCACGGTGGGAAAAAATGCAAAAAAAAAAATTAAATATAAATTTCCACAGATACAGCAAAATTGAACAGTTGTCTTAGGAAACTAGTAGAAAAAAAGTTATTTTTCCTGCAAAGTTCTTTCCAAATTTGTAATATTGGTATATGCATTACTAATAATCTAAAACAGGGGTGTCAAACTGCTGGCCCGCGGGGCGGACACGTCATCCAGAAGCTGCTCCTACCCCATTGCCAGCAATGGCAAAACCGTCCCAATACATTGCGCGATGTCACATGACATCGTGAATTTGACATGTCTGAATTCTAGAAAGACAAAGAGGGTACCTGCATGTTTACCTAGAAAAGAGATCAACTGCATTTTAAATTCCAACTCAGAAAAGATCTTCAAAGAAGACAGTAATGATCCATTCATAAAAGATTCACATTGGACAAACCTGTATCAAGCATCAGTTGGTTCTGAAATTAAGTCAAATCCTATCAATAGAGTCCATCCATTGAATTCTCTTTTCTCTCTCTCTCTCTCTCTCTCTCTCTCTCTCTCTCTCTCTCTCTCTCTCTCTCTCTCTCTCTCTCTTTCTGTTGGAATATTCATGAGCAGGAAGAGTCATGTGGTAATTCAGTCAACCAATGTGAAGAAAGTGCTACTGAGTCTGTGCAAAAGGGTATTGAGTTAGGAGCTGGATTTTTCCAGTCTCTGGTTTGTCTCTGTATCTCTCTGTAAGAAGTCTTCATTGAGCTATGTTGCTGTAAAGAAGAATGTATGGTATTGTAAATATTTTGATATGAATATAAAGAAGTTATTTTGAATCAGCTAAATGCAGTCAACTGTGAGAGCTTCTGATTTATGTTTTCACCAACAGAGAAATTAAAATTCTCTAACTCCTTTTTTTCGCACAGATTTCCATTTTCCTCCATCCTTTTCCATTGGACTGTTTGCAGCTTCCTCTGGACACTATGGAAGGAGGTTTTAAGGTCTATAGAGAGAAAGTGAAATTGGCAAAACTTGTCTTCTCTCCCTCCTCCAATGGAATCCTTAGTTAAATTTGGATCCCTTCCATGAATGCTAATTTTTTGCCCAAGTCCCAGATGAAAAATGTCAGATTTAACATTAAGTTATGGTTCTTTTGACAGGTTGTATTAAGCTTGATGATGTTTGAAGATAAGGGGAATTTGCCTGATGGGCAAATTTGAAGCTCTGGAAAATAATTGCTCTCTTAAGAACAATGATTCTTCTCCCTGATGGAACATCAGTATTGTAATAGAAAAGAAGGGGGAGAACCATTCCCTCTTTATTATGCTGTACAATTTTGCTTTAATATTTTAGAATTGGTTTATGGCTATTGTTACGATGAATGTGGTACCCAGATAGGCTTGGTATGGTTCAAGTGGGAATAAGAACATCAGACACACTATATTAAACACGTACCGTGGGAATTTTAGACATCTTCATAGGACATCCAATGACCTCTTCAAATAGGGCCTCCCATTATAAATGTATTTATTAATAAAATAAATTTGAGATAATGTACTTAATTGAGATAATGTTTTAAGACACCCCCAGTGAATTATTCTGTAGGCAATCTGCTATTTTATATCTCACCTTTGTTTTCACTGGTCTTAATTGTCCTTCATACGCCACTTTGGGTCCATAAGGCTTGGAGAAGTAAAGATAGACACTAAAGTGATTTTTCCATCACCAAGCTTGTACTCTTCAGACTATAACTACCGGTACTAACATGTGGAAACAGCATGACAATTATCTGGAGAGCAACAGGACCTAAAAGACTAAATTACAATAAGTGGATACCTTGAAGAAATACAGGGAGGGCAGGCAACAAGTTTGGGATGCAATGGAAAATGTTTTGTAATTCATCTAACTAAGTCAGATTCCCTCCCCCACACCCCCATCCCACAGCAGGTGGGCCACATTTCTTATCATACTCAGCTGAATTCATTAACTAAACAACATTTGTTTCTCATGCCCATACAATCCACAGCTTCTTCACCACCACCACCCCAAACAAAGGCGACATTCGCCGAAGCCAGAAATGCTTGATTCAAGTTCTTCAATCTTTAAAAGAGGGCACTCATATAAATTTAGCAAAGACAGTAATGTGTGACTCTGGTATTACCCTGACCTCAGTCCACCTTCAAAAGCAACTCAGCAATCTTAAACAGTAAAATTCAAACCAGAGGGGGGAGAGAGAGAAAGAGAGAGAAACTCCACTGCTGCTGCCAAACAGATAGATAGCCTATGCCTGAACTCAATTTACAAAACAGGGACATCACTGTATGTTGGCTACTTTAATAGTTTTCAAGTTTCTTTTCAGATTATACCTCTACCATCAGCAAACTGCAGAGTGGAAGCAGAACTGAATTATGCTGACTGAGAAAGTGACCAGAGAGATGAACATAAAGGAAGCCAATTAACCCTTTCTCATTTTTTTAAAATAAAAAATCAAAAATTCCCTTAGTATACCCTTCCCCTGCCCCAATTTTTCATGCTTCCTTATATACTTCTTAGCATTTTGACTGTCCAGATTCATGTTAGTCCTGGGTTCCTGCCACACATTGTTGCCAAGCTATGGCCATTTTGATGTTGTCAGCTTTAAAAGTATTAGCAATAGCACTTAAGACTTATATACCACTTCACAGTGCTTTACAGCTCTCTCTAAGCCAGGGGTCTTCAAACTTGGCCCTTTTATGACTTGCAGACTTCAATTCCCAGAATTCCTCAGCCAGCATGCCTGGCTGAGAAATTCTGGGAGTTGAAGTCCACAAGTCATAAAAGGGCCAAGTTTGAAGATCCCTGCTCTAAGCTATTTATAGAGTCAGCATATTGCCCCCAACAATCTGGGTTCTCATTTTGCCGACTTTGGAAGGATGGAAGGATGAGTCAATCTTGAGCCGGTGACAATCCTATTATTCTAGATGACAGGAGTGTAGGTTGTGTACTGAAGTGAGCCCTATCCCAACAGCATAAGGGAAAATCAAAAGAATCTCTAGATCCTGGCCTTCAAAGTGATCCTGGAAGAATAACAAGCTGCAGCAATCTACCGGTATGAATCTAGAAATGGCAGTAAACAAGATTCAATTTATTAGCTGGTAAGTCTCTTTCAGAAGATGGCCAATGATGGCTGACCCACAAAACAGTGCTTGTGTTACATGCCAAGTGGTACTTCGCTCAAGAAGCAACGGGGAAGAGGAAAGGAGAAGCAGACAGAGGTCCTCATCTTATGCAGCTGCCCCTTGGGAAGACCAATAAGAAGGAAATAAAACACAATTGTACATGCAACATCTCTAGAAAAAATAGTATCAGAGAGCTACTAAACTTCCATATATGCACACAGGTAACTGCCAAGCAATAGAAGAACTTTTAGACATACCAATCTGAAAGTCCACATGAGCAATGTGACTTTTTCCCATTTGTTTCTAAATCTCCTCAATTCAGAAAACAGACAGAACTGTTGGAGAAGGCAGATGAGTTTCATAGCTGTAGAGAAGAATCACTTCTTCTACCCAATGGAGTCCTATCTTCTAGTGTAGCCTGGTATACAGCTAGTCTAGGCCACATATGTGTGTATATGGGTATATACATTTTTTTGGTTATGTTTATGGAGTTTATATTGGAGGTGGTTACCCTTTGAGAGCTGTATGCAATGAAATATGATTTTAATGCTGGTTAGTGTACCTTTAAAGTGATAATAAAGTTATTCTATTCTATTCTATTCTATTCTATTCTATTCTATTCTATTCTATTCTATTCTATTCTATTCTATTCTATTCTATTCTATTCTATTCTATTCTATTCTCCAAATTTCTCTCAGCCTATCTTGCTTCACAAAAATGCCATTGTGAAGCTTGGAGGGAAAAGTGCTATATATGACACCTTGTTCTCCTGAAGAAAATTTGGGATTGAGTATCTGTCAAACAAACAATTCAATAAGTGCTTTTAGGCCATAGATCTCAACATATGAGAAAGAACCAACAGTTCCTCCCTTCTCTAAATGACACTGTAGCATGAAAGAACAGTCAGTTTATTCATAGGTGTGGCATGACGGCTTACAGTGTTCCCCTCTGTGCTGTTGACAGGAAGTCCAGTTTTTCAGTGATATCTCTAGTGATTGTCTCTCTTTCAGGGCATTTGGTGAGCAATTAGCAAAGTTCCCTATGAGAAGATAATAAAAGAAACCATATTTTTCCTGTAATGGGCATGGAGGTTGAATTGCAAGCAGGATATTGCAGATAAATTCAGGATAAGGCAGTTAATGTCCATGGCACATGGCTCAGCTAATTCTGCTCTCCCAACTTCCACTCCTGTACACCAGGCTTTATCAGTAGAAATCTAACCTCCCAAGGACATCTACATAATGGAAACAGATGGGTTTGCAACAGCATCTTTAATCCCAAATCAAATAACAGAATCAACACTTCAAGAATGATGGCTTACTTCGACACTTTTTGTCAGACAATGTTGTTTATAGCTGTCTGTCATGTGTGGAGTTGGGGGGGGGAGAAACCAATGGACTTTGAGGTATGACTTTGAGGTATTTCCTCTCAGAGTTGGCCCTTTTTCAGCTCTTCCACCCTCACTGATTATTCCATTCACTGACTTTGAAACAACTTGCTAGATACAAACACCAAATAAATAAACGGATAGACCCCCACAGATAGGAAAGTCCCATATATAGTTAAAAATCCAAATTGACATCTCAGAATCTTGGAATTGTTCAAAGGGGTGAGGAGACAATGTTGCACATTCACATACAGGAATCCATCAATATTATAAAATAGCAGGTTATGTACAGTCCCAAAAAACCCTCCTCAGCTATTCTTTTTCTTATACAACAAAGCGAGGCCTAAGCACGTAAGTGATGCTAAAGATTTCTGTAAGGGTTTTAAACTTTATAACTATGTTCTGAATGCAAGTTAAAAAGTGTTTCCTTTACCACTGTTATTTATTTTACTTATTTTCTAATATTTCATGAATGCTACCCATTCTTGCATGCTCTAGGCAGCCAAAACTATAAATATATAAAAATAGATTTCTCTTCTTTCACCAAGACTGATGGGAACCAATTCTTTAAGAAGGCGAAGTGCTGCAAAACAGTGTTACATGCATCAAAAAATGTCCCATAAAGATGGATCAAGACTATGGTTGTCATGGCAGCCATGAACTGAACAAAGATTAGTTAAACTCCCCCCAACCCTACCATTTGGGAATAATTTCATCTTCATCTCAGCAATCAGGTTGAACAGACCTGGCAGTGATGCTACTGTTCAACTAGGGAAGCAGTACATGTGCATTCTGCCCAACTGTCCTCTATGGCTGACATGCACAACAAGGCCTTGTGATCCCTATATTTGTGAAGTAGCACTTCTTCACACCAACAGAGTCTTGCAGATGACAACATTAACCTCACATCCCAGCCCAAGGATCACAGAGGATATCAAAACTGAAAGCCAGGAAGACAAATTAAACAGATACTGTTTAGATATAGTTTCTGTTCTGGGGTCAAAAAAGTCAATACATATTAAAAAGGAATTAGGTTTTGATTGTATCAGTCTCACTGCCACCTTGACTTCTGGGACCATTTCCCACAGAACCCTGTAACAGAGTAACAGAATTACACAATTGGAAGGAATCATGGAGATTTTCTAGTCCACGCCCCTGCTCAAGCAATACCTTATACCATTTCAGACAAATGGTTGTCCAAACTCTTCTTGAAAACTCCCAGTATTGGAGCATCCGCAACTTCTGGAGACAAGCTGTTCCACTGGTTAATTGTTCTAATCAGGGTTTGTTTTTTTTCTCATAGAACGCCCAGAACGGATGGAACAGGTAGGCAAGGATGGAACGGGTAGGCAAGGCGGGTTGTATGACGTGTGTGGGTTCCGGCACCTTTTTTTTTTTTTTTTAGAAAAAAAGCACTGGTTCTAATTAATTAATTGTCAAGAAATTTTTCCTTAGTTCTAGGTTGGTTTTCTCCTTGATCAGTTTCCATCCATTGCTGGAAAGCATGGCCAGTGGGGATGAATGTGAGGCATTTGGGTCAGCTAACCAGCATGCCAATGATTTTCCCACCTAGAAAGAAAGAAAAGAAGGGGACAACTTCCCCACGCCAAAACTTTTAGCTAAATGAGCATCTACAGTAGCCTTCCTTGTAGCTGTGTAGCAGCTCGAAAGAGAAATGCAAAACTAGAAAGGGGCATAGCAGGATAACTACTTAGAGAGGTGCTCCCTCTAACCCCTTTTCTGTCCCTGGAAGCCTAAATTCAGCAGCACATTTTAAAATTTCAATTAATATTTTTTAAAAAATATAATTGCATGGAAAATATTTCAAGTACTTTAAAAAACACAGAGCACTATTTGCCGATGTCACCGTGTGCACTCTTTGTCTTGGGGCCTCAATACCTCCATTGAAATCCTTTGCTGATCAAGTCCGCCTGTACCTGATTTAGAGAACCCTGGAAATGTTGTTTATAGCTAACAGGAAAATTGAAAGTGTGTGGTGTGCATGTGTTGGAAAGAGACATACAAACAACCTGTCATTGCCATGTCTTATTATTTGTAGATCCAATAATACAAATATAAAACTAGGGGCAGAAAGGAAAGTAGAACATAGTTGGCTCTGCATGAATGCTAGCATAAGGATCAGTCCTCCCCCACAAAATGAGTTTATTAACAGTTTCTCTGCAACATCCCCTGAATTTTATTCTGCAATACAATGGGCTTCTGTGATGTGCTGAAATATTTCCTGATTTAGCATGCTCTACTAGATGTTGTCTATTGAAAAAGGACTTCTAAAACAGCAGCAAAAAGAAAGGGGTTGAGGACAGCTGGGAAAGAAAAAGGAATCCTGAACAGATATTGTGTTGTATCTTGCAGAACAAAAAAAAGAGGCTACTAAAAAAAATAAGAATCCCGAAGTTTCATTTTTTCTCATCCTGCCTACCCTTTCCCCCACTCCCTTGTGCTATTGAAATAGGCTCTTTGCTCAAGTACTTTTCACTTACGAGAACGGCAAATTTCCGCAAAGGCTGCGCTAATATTATGCATTCTCCTTTCTGAGTGAAATGCTCTTCAGTAAATAGACACAAGTATTCAATTGTGATGAAGCCCGACTCCTGTATATGTATGTATATGTATATATATATGTATATGTATATGTATATGTATATGTATATGTATATGTATATGTATATGTATATGTATATGTATATGTATATGTATATGTATATGTATATGTATATGTATATGTATATGTATATGTATATGTATATGTATATGTATATGTATATGTATATGTATATGTATATGTATATGTATATGTATATGTATATGTGTTATGTCTGGCCCTTCTCAGCTTAGTAAAATCCACAGGAATATTTCTTTAAGAGTTTTATTTAACACATTTCAAGAGATTCATTGCAAAGCAAGCTGCTGGCATTTTGTTGGCCGGAACGGCCAAGTCTGATTTATTTACATTCAGCTTAATCATGCTCTCCCTCCCTTCCAATTAACTCACTCTTTATCTCTCAGGTTGTCCAAGAGCTCATTAATCTTCCGTAGAGTCCAAAAACACCAGAAAACTGAGTTCAAACGAACTGCGCAAGGCATCAAGCTACTCCTTGATATTAACGTTGCTCGTGACAAAGAATTAGTCCCTCCTTTATCTTCTAATATAGTTTCCGATACGTCACTTCCCCCATGGCTTCCTTTTTCCACGTAACTGAGACCTCCGCCTATCAAACCTTCGGAATCTCGGATCAAGCCATAAATTTTCCTGTTCCAAATCTGAGTCTCCGCTTTGAGAGTCTGACTCAGACTGCATGCAAATCTCCTCCCTCTCTGTCTCTCCTGCCGGGAGGGGAAAGCACCCAGAGGGGCCTGGTTGCTCCTCCTCATCCTCTGATATTTCCCCAGCTGGTCTAGAGACACCCACAACACTATCCCCCCCCGCAGGCCCCTCCCCCCGGGTCCATCGCAGGGGATGTGGTTTGTAGGGAACGCAGCATGAAAATCCCAAATTAACCCAGGAGCCTCAATATCATGAGCATCTACCCAACAGCAATCGTCTGGCCCACCCCCGGTCCAATCAACCAAATATTGGAAGCAATCGTTGAGCCATCGGGAATCTCGGATGCCGGACACCTCCAACCGGGAAACAGGAACTTGAGCACGGCGAGCTGGCGGGCCCGGATCACGAGGTCGAAGGGGAGAATCAGGGTAGACAGGAACAAGCAAGGAGCGATGAAACACGTGATGTACACGAAGAGACCTAGGCAAAGTCAAACGATAGGTCACCGGATTGATGACCGTCTCCACAGGAAAAGGACCCAGGAAACGTTGGTCAAGCTTGCGGTGAATTCTCCCTGGAAACAAATACTTGGTGGAGAGCCAAACCCGATCTCCAACAGCTAACGGCGGCGTGTCGCGACGAGAGCGGTCTGCAACCCTCTTGTAGTCTTCCTTGGCCTTAGTCAAGTGCTGCTTAACCATCTCTTGGACTGACTGGAGCTCGGATAAATAGTCCTCTGCAACTGGAACTGGAGAATCAAGGAGCGTGAGCGGAAAAAATCTGGGATGATAGCCGTAGTTGGCAAAAAACGGAGTGGTCTGAGTGGAAGTGTGCTGAGAGTTGTTGAAAGCGAATTCGGCCACGGAGAGATATTTGGACCAATCATTCTGTTGGTCGTTGATGAAACAACGCAAATACTGCTCCAGGATGCCAATCACTTTCTCTGTACCCCCATCAGTCTCTGGGTGATGCATGGAGGCTAGATTAACCTGGACTTGAAGCGCAGACATAAGTTCTCTCCAGAACGCCGAGGTGAACTGGGTGCCTCGGTCGGACACTATTTTGTCAGGCAAACCGTGTAGCCGGAAGATATGTTGAATGAACAGCTGAGCAGTGACCTTGGCTGTCGGTATTCTTCGGCAAGGAATGAAATGTGCCATCTTGGTCAGCATGTCCACCACTACAAAGACAACGGTGTAGCCGGCAGAAACAGGTAGACAAGTCAAGAAGTCCATGGAAATAGCCCCCCAGGGTCTCTCCGGCGTGGGCAACGGCTGTAACAATCCCGGAGGGGCTCCTGTGGCATGTTTTGCCTGACGGCACCGTACACAGGACTTCACATAAGAATGAACATCATGGCGAAGTCTGGGCCACCAAAAAGTCCGAGACACTAAGTGGAGAGTCTTAAAGAGACCAAAATGACCCGCCGCAGGGTTATCATGGCATTGAGTCAGAATGAGACCACGGAGTGGGCCTGCTGGAACATATAACAGGTCGTGGAAGCATAATAGACCCTCGGACAATGTCCAAGGTGCGCCGGGACCCACCTCTTGCTTCCTCTGTGTCACAAAGTCATCTAGTTGTTGCGCTTCCCGAATCTGTCGTCGTAGATCTACCGGATCGTGCACGGCTGTGATCAATTCGACAGGCAGAATGGTTCGAAGCGGCAAGGGGTCCTTGATCTGTAGATACTCTGGTTTACGGGACAAGGCATCTGCTCTTTTGTTGTACCCTTTCGGAATGTAGGTGACTTTGAAGTTGAATCGAGCGAAGAACAAAGACCAACGGATCTGACGTTGATTCAATTTCCTGGTAGATTGCAGAAATTCCAAGTTTTTATGGGTATAATGGCGTTCGGGGGGACTCAGTTTCCTGGAGTAATAAGCACACGGGAACAGGGGGCCGCCATCTTGGCGTGTTTGAAGAAGCACGGCCCCTACAGCAACATCTGAGGCGTCGGCCTCCACTACAAAGGGACGACAAGGATCTGGATACTTGAGAATGGGTTCCTGAACAAAAGCCTTTTTGAGGGTCTGAAATGCCTGTTGCTCAGCATTACCCCACTGGAACTTAATGCCTTTCCGTAACAGTCGAGTAAGGGGCGCAGTCAAGGTAGAAAATCTCGGAATGAATGTCCGGTAATAGTTCGCAAATCCCAAAAGTCTTTGGACATCTTTTGCTTTACACGGTGGTTGCCAGGTTTGCAAGGCCTCAACCTTGCCAGGATCCATGGCGATGCCTTGTGGAGAAATCACATGACCCAGAAACTCAATGGTGGTTTGATAGAATTGACATTTCTCTAACTTGGCGTAAAGGTGATGCTCTCTCAAGCGTTGCAGAACTTGCCGGAGATGCTGGAGATGAGTTGTTCGTGAAGGGGAGTAGATCAGGATGTCATCGAGGTAAACCACCACGAATTGATCTAATAAATCCCGGAAGATGTCATTCATGAAATGTTGAAAGACGGCCAGAGCATTGGTGAGTCCAAAGGGCATGACTGTATACTCAAAATGACCATACCTGGTCCCAAACGCGGTCTTCCACTCGTCCCCCTCTCGGATGCGAACCAGGTTGTAAGCACCCCGTAGATCCATCTTGGTGAAGATGGCCGCTGATCGGAGACGGTCCATGAGATCAGGAATCAAAGGCAGAGGGTACCGGTTACGCACCGTGATGGCATTGAGCTTGCGATAGTCACAGCATAGGCGTAAATCTCCGGTTTTCTTCTTCACGAATAACACAGGAGCTGACAGAGGCGAGGAAGAGGGACAAATGAAACCCCTGGCCAAGTTTTTGTCCACAAAGTCTTTTAATGCGGCCAACTCGGGTTCTGACATGGAGTAAAGGCGTCCCCCTGGAAGCTTGGCATTTGGTAGCAAATCAATGGCACAGTCATATGGTCTATGCGGAGGCAATTGGTCTGACTCTTTCTCACTGAATATATCTGCAAAGTCCGCTAGGTCGGCCGGCAAGGTGATGTCAGGGTGGGATGGTAGCTGGGCTGCACGAACTTGGCGTACGTGGTCTACGCATTGCAAACTGGGAAATGAAACAAAGTTCTGGGACCACACCACACAAGGATCATGGGTTCTCAACCAGGCTAGGCCGAGAACTAAGGGGAAATGAAGTCCCTTGGTAACATATAATTGGATGGCTTCTTCATGTTGTCCTATGACCAGGCGTATGGGCTGGGTCATAAACTTGATTGGTCCAGACAACAACTCACGACCATCGATTGTCTCAACCAACATAGGTGGCTTAACGGAACACAAAGGTATGGCATGCTGACGAGCAAAAGCTTCATCCATGAAATTAGTGGTGGCTCCAGAATCCAACAAGGCGTGTGCCGGAATGCCCTGGGCATGGTTTCCCAGAAATATATTGGTTGCTAGGATCAAATGTCTCGGAGGACCGGGGTCTTCGTCTGCGGAACTGGAACTGGGTTTGGCGCCTGCCCGACCCAACGTTTCCATTAGGCCGGGCTCTGGCCGTTTCCCGGCCAGGTGGCTTGAAACTGCTGAGTGGGAGGCCGAGCTGGAACAGGAGTAGGACCTGCCGTACCACGTCGTTTCTGAGGGCAGGCCATGACGAAGTGACCCATCTCTCCACAGTACAGGCACAATCCCTCAGCTCTCCGTCTTTCCTTCTCAGCCTCGGTCAAGCGAGATCTGGCTGCACCCAGATCCATGGGCTCATCTCTGGCCATGGGTACAGGACGCCTCTCACTGTAAGCCGGCAATGGTTGGAAAATACGTCTGGGTGCCGGGATGGGTGGAGTGATAGGTAGGGTCTGAAATCCTCTGCGTGGTGCAGGAACTGGCTTGGCACTTCCGGTGACTGGAATCATCTCTTTGACCAGGCGGGCATCCATGGCTTGCGTTTGCGCCTCAATAGCCAAACAATGTTGATATAAGGCATCCAGGGTCGTGGGCATTACAGTATGTCTAAACTCATTCAAGATCTGGGAAGACAGGCCATCTTGAAAGATTTCCATGAGAGCCTCTTCATTCCAATTAATTTCTTGAGCTAGGCGGCGAAAATCTGATATATATTCCGCTACGCAGCGCGATCCTTGACGTAGCTCTCGTATCCGCCTGGTGGCATTTTGTCTACGAAGGGGGTCAGCAAATTCTTTTTCCATCAGCTGGTAGAATCCTGCATAATTGCGCAGGACAGGATCTTGTCCGTCTATCAGAGGAGATGACCAATCAGCAGCTGGACCAGAGAGCAAACTTAAAATGAAAGCCACTTTAGTCTCATCAAGCTGGAAATCTGCTGGAGTTGAAGCAATGAATGTTCTGCATTGGTTTAAAAAAGCTGGAAATTTACTACGCTCTCCAGTAAACTTATCAGGCAATGCTAAATAACACCTGCTTCTTCTGGGAGGGGGGGCTGGAGCTGCGGCTGGGGCTCCTGCAGCCTGCTGAATCTGCTGCTGCAAATTGCCAATTTGTAGCTGGAGACTTTGAACTAGTTGATACAGAGCAGGATTATCCGTGAGAAGCTGTTCCATGACGTCACTGGACTTGCGCAGTACTGAAAACTCGGACTAATTTTCATCTGGGTCACGAGCAATCTGTTATGTCTGGCCCTTCTCAGCTTAGTAAAATCCACAGGAATATTTCTTTAAGAGTTTTATTTAACACATTTCAAGAGATTCATTGCAAAGCAAGCTGCTGGCATTTTGTTGGCCGGAACGGCCAAGTCTGATTTATTTACATTCAGCTTAATCATGCTCTCCCTCCCTTCCAATTAACTCACTCTTTATCTCTCAGGTTGTCCAAGAGCTCATTAATCTTCCGTAGAGTCCAAAAACACCAGAAAACTGAGTTCAAACGAACTGCGCAAGGCATCAAGCTACTCCTTGATATTAACATTGCTCGTGACAAAGAATTAGTCCCTCCTTTATCTTCTAATATAGTTTCCGATACGTCACTTCCCCCATGGCTTCCTTTTCCCACGTAACTGAGACCTCCGCCTATCAAACCTTCGGAATCTCGGATCAAGCCATAAATTTTCCTGTTCCAAATCTGAGTCTCCGCTTTGAGAGTCTGACTCAGACTGCATGCAAATCTCCTCCCTCTCTGTCTCTCCTGCCGGGAGGGGAAAGCACCCAGAGGGGCCTGGTTGCTCCTCCTCATCCTCTGACATTTCCCCAGCTGGTCTAGAGACACCCACAACAATATGTATATGTATATGTATATGTATATGTATATGTATATGTATATGTATATGTATATGTATATGTATATGTATATGTATATGTATATGTATATGTATATGTATATGTATATGTATATGTATATGTATATGTATATGTATATGTATATGTATATGTATATGTATATGTATATGTATATGTATATGTATATGTATATGTATATGTATATGTATATGTATATGTATATGTATATGTATATGTATATATATAATCCCTAACACAAAGAATGACACCAGTCCCACACTCACGAAAACCACACAGGATGTCACCACCACACATCCACGCAAAAAGCAAACCCAAACCCACACCGATGAGGAGGCACGACCACAAACCAGAAGCCAGACCACAGCTGCATCATTAGCCACTTTAAACCCCTCCAATCCATACATGAAGCAAACTGACACCCACCATGAAGATGAGGCACGACCACGAACGCAAAGCCAAACAGCTATGCAGCTCACCATCTCAAATCCCCCTGCAACTCAGACTAACCTGAGCACAACAAAGCCCCCACCCAAACAGAACACTCCCCCAGCCAATCAGAGCACCGCCAACCTCCCATCCAATCAGAGCACAGCCAAGCCCCTAACCAATCAGAAGACACCTCCACCCAATCAGAACACAGCCAAGCTCCCACCCAATTAGTTCATACCCCCACTGGCAGTTAAAAGGAAGAAACAGCTACGATCACACATTGCTCCTAGAAGCACGAAGCCGAAAACACCAGCCTGAAGATGACGAATGTGACTTCGTCGAAACGTCGCCAAGACACTTCCAATTTTACGCGGGAGAAAACCCGAATAACCAAAGACCTACATATATATATTCTGCTATTCTGCAATATATATATTGCAGAATAGCTGGAAACTCCAGAGGGCTGTGAGTCTCTAAAGCCCATGGAGAAGACCAGTGCTTCCTCCTCTGTTTTGTACAAAACAAAATGTTTAGATGATTGTTTTCTGCTTAGTGCAGTGCGACGTCTAAGAAATGCCTATTATGGCAAAAGTGACAGTTTCATTGAGAAACTGAGTTTATCTTCTACAAATTCTATTTGAAACATTACTGATTAGTTAGCTCTTGATAATGTGAACCACTCAACAGTCACAGAAATTCTCCATGGATTGAGACTGATGACGTAATGTTCACATTTTCAAACAGAATGGAAAACAATTGAAGGTTCATTTTAACAGAAGAGGGAATTTATAATGAGGAATTTATATATAGGATCATCAATGATATGGAAAGAATGAAGGGAGAAATTCAACTGCTCTCCTCAAGTAAGAATTTGGGAATCATGCAGGCAAAGCAAAGGGATGCCTCAAATGTAACAGAACTAATCTTAGTTACTCTTAGTTACTTGATGCTACAATGAAAAACAGGAATTTTGGGATACTGATAGCATTTGGATTAAATGCAGGAATAAAAGATTGTATGCCATTACAAAGTCAGGTAAAATCACAAAAAGATTCTACACTGCAGCCAACCCCACTAGCAGAAGATAAGCAAAGCTATGCTCATCTTCAATAAAATACTTCATTGGGCATAATAGCTATTGATAGCCTTGCCTGTTAATTGTCACATAGCCTTAGTTGGGGGTCTGAAGCAACATATCCAAACTTGGTGTTCTCCAGAAGTGTTGATACTTCCATCCCATAATTCCCAGCCGAGTACCAATCTTGAAATTTATGCTTCTAATGGGTTTGGAAAGCATCTGTTTGAGGAAAAATAACCTAAAGATTAGGTTACAGAAATGTCTTATTAATCTCAGTAAAATCAATAAAACACAGCACAAATCAAAATTAAACTACGGCTACTGAGAGATAAGAACAAGTCATAAAACTCCTTCCAAGTTGTGGAAATTCTGGATTTATGTTCCTTACTATTGCATGGTAAATATACTAGCTTGCTTCGTTTCTGTCCATTAAGGAAGGTTCCCCCATTTCAGGTTGGTGAGCCTGCAAGACATTATGAATACTGGCAATATGGCATTAGTAGTGATAATTTTAAATTTAATCCAGTGCTTGGAATACTGAGCAGAGCAGGTGACAAAATGTGCTATGCATTGTGGAAACCAACCTGGCAAGCAGTGAAATCAAAATGACCTGCAGCACTGACGTGGCACGCTACAGTGGCCTACTTGATACATGCTTATGGCTTGCACAAGTGTTTGTGGTTTATTAATTGATTAGTCTTATGACCATATCAAAGAAACTAAAGTAAAACAATACAGGACCTAATTCCAAGGTAAAATAGATAAAAGAAGTTTACAGTACTTGGATATTTGCAATTAAACTATTTATATAATCTTTTGGTACTTGCCTTGGTCCTTGCTGAACTTCTTTTAAAATGATTTACCCACAACCCAGTAAAATCACTCTAAAATTACTCAGTCTTCTATTTTGCTCAAAAGGTATTTTGCATCCACCTAGGATGCAATCTGTATTACTTATACAAGAGAACAGCCCTGCTAACAATGGGGCTCACCAATCCATGGGTGTCCTGAGGAGTTCTGGGACTAGAAAATATTTTCCAGGTGCCTTGTTAGATTTCAGATTTGAATAATACATTTGTATTATTATTTTGATACTGATAACACTGATATTCAGTATTATTCTGATAATGACACTGGAGGCCAGGGGAGAAGGTGCTCAAAAACTAGAGGATCAATAATTTACTTATTCATTAGGTTTAGTAAATCAATTTGCATAATAATCCTTCCAAACTGAAGCTGGAATAGGCATATTGAATTAGAATTTAAGTTCCTTCAATAAATGCAGTATTCCAGAAGAAAATTGAGTTTGTCCCTTTTGTTGAAATTTCTAGTTTTGACCATATTTTAGCCATGTAGAAAGCTTTTTTAGAGACTGTCATTTTCTTGTAATCATGCCTAATTTTTAACAATTTACTGTGGGGTGTTTTTTGTGTGTGTGTGTATGTGTGTGATGGGGCTGTCCCTGGGCTGGGTTAATCGCTGCCCTCAGTAACCTTCTGGTTAGAGTCAAGCCAATTAGAACTTATTGGGTGTCAGTTTCTAATGGGGAGTTTATCTGCTAAAAACTTTCTCGGTGAAAGACACATCAGCATTTTGGGTCAAGATTTTATTTGGATCTTGGATAAAGAAGGAAACTTCTCTAAATCTGAGGCTGTCCTGAATGAATATTGCCTTAGCATCTACCTTGGCCCACTCAAAGCTTCTAATCTGCCTCACTTCAAGATTAGCTAGTAGCTCCTTATAATGAGGCATAGATAATCTAGCATCAGATCTGCCTTGGAAGCTTGCGTTAGTGATAATTCCTGGTAAGATGGCAATTTGTAAGTAGATAGTACTGAACAAAAGGCAACCACGGTAATTTTTAAAAATTACAGATTGGAATACATAAGAACAAATTCATGTTCCATTAGAAAAACAATCTAAAAACAAACTTCTTTCTACTTGCAAAAGAAAAAAGAAAAAATCCACATCCCAGGTGTGTGATTTATTACTCATGCCAAAAAGTCTTAAATTGAATGGTTTAAAAGCAAACCAATTTTGCCATGTTGGATTTATGAGTGTAAGAACATTTTATGGCATATCCAGATCTGTTTCTCAGTAGGGCAAATGTTTTCTTGTGGAGAAAACAAGGAAATGGATGTCAGTTTAATTTTAGATAGATAGATAGATAGATAGATAGATAGATAGATAGATAGATAGATAGATAGATAGATAGATAGATAGATAGATAGATAGATAGATAGATAGATAGATAGATAGATAGATAGATAGATAGATAGATAGATAGATAGATAGATAGGCAGGCAGGCAGGCAGGCAGGCAGGCAGGCAGGCAGGCAGGCAGGCAGGCAGGCAGACATTAAAATGTGGGGTATGTTTGCATGAAAACAAAACTATTCAATTTCACAGAACAGAGAAGAATGAATTCAAATCATATTATATGTCATTTGAAAAAGTGAATTTAGACCAATGACTTCTATTCTTTAGAGAAAGCAAATGTAGCATCCCAATCTGGAACATGCACACTGAACTGTCATCTTTGGTAATATCTGCCTGGATATTATTGCCCCACTAACATTACTAGCAATGAAGTTGCCTGATACAAAGCTTGAAACTATGAACATGAGTGTTCATATTTAATACTCAACACTATGACTTTCCAAAACATTGTAAGATTAAAGGTACGTGAGTATAGTACTGTAATGCCTTATGTAATTGGGCCCTGAATTTAACACAATGAATCCTAATCCTCCAATTATCCTTGAAACTAAACAAGTCTTGATCCAGAGATGTACTATATTGGTTCTCTCTTGTTCAGTACAAGGCAGCTTCAGAAGGTTGCAAGTTTGAGTAAAAAAGACAGGGATTTGTCTTAACCTTAGGCTTTTCTGACAGCATAAGGTGGAAGAGGAAGAGAGAGAGAAAGAGAGAGAAAGAGAGAGAAAGAGAGAGAGAGAGAGAGAGAGAGAGAGAGAGAGAGAGAGAGAGAGAGAGAGAGAGAGAGAGAGAGAGAGAGAGAGAGAGAGAGAGAGAATCCTATCAGCCGCTATCAGCCGCGGCCAAAAAGATAATTATTTGCTTGGTTGTCTACAGCAAATGTAGTTTTTAAAAAAATATTTTATCTATTTTCTTGTAACTGGGAGAGAAACTCTTGAAAAAAGTCATCCCAAAACAAAATGGGTTTTACCGTAAGAGATTCCATTTGGACCTTCCTCTTCTTATTTCTGCACACCTAGGATTAATCAAATCCTTTCTAAAAGAGAAAGAGAGAGAAGGACCACTAAAGTCACCATTAATTGTTCTAACGGCAAAAGTCAGGGATAAATAAAATAAAGCCATCAGGGCCACCTTTTCCAACAGGATAATGTACGCTTGTAAAAGAAATTGGATAATTGTTTATGCTACTGAAACATGCACAAACACTCAGTCCTACTAAGAAAGAAAATACCTGCAGTGCATTCTATCCAACTGGATAGCCATAAAAACTGCAGTGGTGCAGGGCAACCTTACCTCTCCTCCTTCTCTTTGCTAAATTCAGCTGGATTTTCTCTTTAATGTGCATACAGCCTGAACGTGCATGATTTGTTCTGAAGCCAGCTGATAAAGCACTGACATTTAATACGAGAAATAGCCACTTTAGCTTGATTTGAAACATACTCGTTCTAATGGGTATTCTTGGCCTTTACCGCAACAAGTTCCTTTACAATTTCATTTTTTTTATTTACATATTTATTTGTTTTATTTTTGAGCTGCCTTATAGCTGAAGCAATCAGATCAAAATATTCAATAAAACAAAACAGCAAAACCCATAATAAAACAAGCACTTCAAAAACAAGCGAGGAATAAGACTGCAAAGCAACATTTTTAAGAAGCAAAGGCTCAGCAATAAAACACTCACATAGGCAAGTGGAAAACGCAGCTCTGACCTGGAGTACAGTTCAGCAAGATATAAAATAATATAAATCAGCTTTCCGACTCTGTCATTCTGTTATTCTGAACAGCATTTAAAACAATTAAATGTAACTATATCCAAATGTAATTGGCTAAAGAAGTACAAAATCTTTTCTTAAAACATCAGCGTTATACTAGACATAATTCTAGACATGCTGGTATTTCCATTTACCCTTACAACCATTCATTTAGTGACTGTTTGAAGTTACAATAGCACTGAAAAAGAGAGACTTATGACCCCTTTTCACACTTACGACCATTGCAGCATCTCCATGGTCATGGGATCAAAGTTCAAATGCTTGGCAACTGACTCATATTTATGATGGTTGCAGTGCCCCAGGGTCATGTGATCACCTTCTGCGACCTTCTGACAAGCAAAGTCAATGGGGAAGCCAGATTCACTGAACCACCGTGTTATTAACTTAACACCTGCAGTGATTCACTTAACAACTGTGGCAAGAAAGGTCGTAGAATGGGGCAAAACAATTGTCTCACCTAATTACAGAAAATCTGGGCACAATTCTGATCGTAAGCCAAGGACTACTTGTACACCATAGGGCAGTGATGGCGAACCTATGGCATGGGTGCCAGAGGTGGCACTCAGAGCCCTCTCTGTGGGCACACACGCTGTCACCCCAGTCCTAGGCCTTCAGCTGGGTTTTATAAAAATTTTTCACTTTAGGCCTCCGCCGCCGTGTGCAAAAAAAAAAAGGTTCAATCAATCAGTCAATTTCGACTTCTTGCGGGAAAAAAAGATCTTGCAAAGTTGGAACTGATTGATTGGACTTTTTAGTCCCACCCAGTCTGCCGTTACCACCATAGCCAAGCCCACCCAATGGGCAACATCCACCTGGCACCTGACGATGCATAAGTGGTTTTGGGTTGCAGTTTGGGCACTTGGTCTCTAAAAGGTTCGCCATCACTGCCATAGGGAATTTAGTCAAATTCCAGTATTTTAAACATACAACGTACACCTTAGCATGTGATATTGATATTTAAAAGAAATAAAGCAGAACTTAGGGAAGTAACCAGCAAGCCCTTCAGCTTGGCTCTCCTCCTATCCTTCTGTGGTCTGCTGTGAAGCAGAAATGCTTTTTGAGAGATGTCGGCCTGACGGTATTCTGTTTTATGTTTGTCAGGAAGGACACTGTATCAGAAAAACAAACCAATGCTAGAAGCCTCTTTCTCCCCATCCTTTGCTTATATAAGAAAAGTGGAGCTTCTAAAGTGGATTTGTCTTTAATACAGTGTTTGACCTGGTGCATATTTGCACTGAAAACCTCCACTGAATTTAATTATCTAAAGAACAAGCTTACATCTTTTATCTGGCAAGCGACAACCGATGTTAGCCCACATCCGCAGAGTTCTTAAGGACTCTTAACCAGTCCTTCTTCCTTCAAAGTAGTCCATAGGGAAAATACAGGATGCGGCAATAGATACAGCTTTACTGAATGATGAGGATGAGGGTGATCCACAGAAAAAAAACGTAAAAATATATACAAATTTTGGAGAGGCAAGAGCTGAAAATGCCTTTGAACCCCAGCAAAGCAGAACTCAACCGCAATACTGATCATGCTAGCCCTGGAATTGGAAAGAAGGAATTTTACAGAAGAGGCAGTTCTTTGTCCTGGATGCTGTAAAGGAGGCCAAAGGAGGAATCCCATAGGTCCCTATAGGAGCTATGATTTATAGGCATTTGTTTTGCTCTCCTCCATACCACCAAAGTAATATCTGCTCTGTTGAAGTGCTGGCAGTACGGTAACCCAGCATTGCCACACCCAAAGAAGCCCTTTCTGTTGTTTAATATACAGTTTTATATTATTGTAATCCTGTTGCTGTCTTTAATGGGCCGTGGTGGTGCAGTGGTTAGAAAGCAGTATTGCAGGCTAATTCTGTCTGCCAGCAATTCGATCTTGACCTGAGTCAAAGTTCATTCAGCCATCAATCCTTCTGAGATCAGTAAAATGAGGACCCAGATTGTTGCGAGCAATATGCTGACTCTGGAAACCACTTAGAGAGAGCTGCAAAGTACTGTGAAGCGGTATACAAATCTAAGTGCTGTTCCTATTGTCTGCTTTTCAACGCTTCTTTATGCTGCCTAGTCAGCCACATCCTCCAAGTGATTAATAAAAAACTTGGGAATTGGGGAAAATACAGGCCACAACAGAGTAGTGTGACCATCCCTTTAAAAGCATGAACAAGCCTTTTTCTCATAAATCTTATCACACAAGAACACTTTTGGTGTTGGCTTTGTTTTCATCAGCACAATCCACATTTTGTGTTGGACTGGACAGACACATTGCAGCAAGCTAAGCAAGGCATTTTCAGGATGGAGATATCTTGCCTCTCTTTACAGCAATATACATATTCCTACCTAGCAAGACATATGTGCAGTGCAGGGGAGGTTTTCCAGAGGAATGGCCAGGTGGATGACTTTGGGACAATCCTTCAGCACACTCATCTCACAGGGTTGTTGTGGGGAAAATAGGTGTGTTGAATATGTTTGCCACTTTGAGTTATTTGTAAAAATAATAAAGGCGGGATATAAATAAATAAAAATGAAATAATATCCCAAGAGCCAGTTTGGTCTAAGGGTTAAGGCATCAGGCTAGAAATGGTGGTGAGTTCTAGTCCTACCCAAAGCCATCTGGGCAATGTTGGGCCAGTCACTCTCTCTCAGCCCTAGAAATGACAAAATGGGAAGATACTCCTGAAATCTTGCCAAGAAAAGGAGAAGGAGAAGGAAAAAAGGAGATGTGGAAAAACAGGATAGGCAGGGTAAGTATGTTTCTGTATGCTGGACAGGAATGGCTTAAATCCCTCCACTTTTGTAGTTGACTTAATCCACCATTGCAATGTACTATCCCAATCTTTCTAATTATAGAATGCAGGATTTGTTTGAATGCATGATCCACCAGGCAGGTAATATTGTGTGTCAGGAAATATAAGAATATTTAATTGCACAAGCAGTATGTTAGAAATATTACTAACAGTACTCATTTATTCCTTTATCCCATTCTCCGGCTCTATCACATTAATGTAAGATGCTTTACACTGTTTCTCTGAAAGGAGCCTCTCAGTGACAAATAAAAGAAAAAACAATTAAATCCAAAAATTAAATGAACCTTGACAGGAATAGCGGAGTGGGTTTAACTTTACAACAATAACTATAAATCACATGGTCTCTTTGAAGACTAGAAAAAAAAGTGTCCTCTCGACGGATTTTATCCCTTCATCACACACAGCAAATCTGAGTGAACATGAGTGGCAGATCTCAAAGGTAAAAACAGAGAAATTAAGGTCACGTGCTTAGGAATTTGTCTATTGTAACCATAATGAGTGGTCTATTGTCTCCAAGGAGACAATTCAGGGCTTACAATACACAGCATACAAAGTTAGTTAGAATCTCTCTTTTCCTCCATGTTCACACACCTAACCTCTCATAGGAAAGTATTAAACTGAAAGCACATTAAATTATTTCAAACTATTGGCAGGCCAATAGCTAATTAGAGCCTCGGGGTAGCATGAGGGATCCATGATGACATATCAGCCCATGTAAGGTTCTGTCATTTTCACATTTCTCACACTATGCATATGTTCCAACCCATTTTTTTGTATCTATTTCTGCTTTTAAAAACCATTCACATAAAATTAATTTGTATTATCCAGAGCATTTCTCCCTGTACACACAAAGTATACTGTAGTAATTTCTCCACTTTGATCATTTCTTTCATAAATATATGAAGTATGAACGTGTTTCTGATATCTGCATATATAAAGAAATACACCCTCAAATCCAGAGAAGCAGCATTATTGAAGGATAACTGAAAATAAAATAAAATAAAAAATAAAATAGGTTGCTTCAGGAAATGAATCATTTTGACCCTCTTCCAGAATGTATTGGTTACCTTCCAATGTGGGGCACCAACTTAGAACAGCATAACTAGTAACACTGAAAAGGAAGAAATAGCATTAAGTTTCAGAGCGATAAGCTTGTAAAGTCTGATTTATTATTATTAATATTTGTAAACCACCAAACTCTCAGCACATCTGGACAGTTTAGATTAGACAATTTAAGTGGAGCACAGCTAACCTGGAAAAAAGAAGCGGCTACGCAGGGGCCTTTTCCTCACTCCTGCATAATATTCAGTGTTTTGCATAATCAGCTAAGAATGTGCAGGTAACAAGGTGCCCATTCACCTTTCTTTTGGAACAAGTCACTACAAACTCATTTCAATACTGTGCAGCACTTGCTCAAACAATGCACTAGAGTATGTCTGCTTTTCTTGTAACCGGCCCACATAAGTACAATCCATTTTTGATAGATTTTTCTATTAAACATTATTTTGGTTGATCCTTTTTGCAGAAAACCATGGATGGTCACCACATTGCATGCTACTGAAAACTTTGAGTAGCAATACTTGAAGTGCAGTTTGTGCGGTTGCATCTCAACTAACTTCCCCCTCCGTCCCTCTGCCTTTTCTTGAGCAACTATTGAGAGAGTAATCAGGATTATGACTGTGGTGACTTTTGTCTTTCTGTCCCCCTCCCCATGTAGTTCAGTTCTTTATATTCTCCTAACCAAGTAGAAAAACTGCCACAGATAATTTTATTCCAACAATGAGCTACAACTTCAGGATGAGTGATTTTCAGGCAGATTGTGCCACAAGGAAGAGAATGGTCCTTCCTGCCACATGCTTCAGCCTTTATTCTTGGTTTTTTTTTGTTCTTTTTGCTTACTCACAACTCCACAAATGATATTCACAGACAATCCAATATGAGAGCTACATTTAGCATATGTTCTGGTTCAGTGGTGGGATTCAAATATGTGAACAACCAGTCCTCTGTGTGGATGCTGCTTCCGGAAGTTCACTCTGGCCTTGGGCAACAAAAAATTAGCTACCGGTTCTGCCGAAGTGGTGCGAACCGGCTGAATCCCACCATTCTGGCTGATCAGCAACATGTTTGCTGTCTGTAGTCATGACAGAAATGGTATGATTTCCCCCTCAGGATTAACAGCTGAATCATACTGTAGTCCTGCTGGTTGGGACTGTGGACTTCATGGGAGCCGATGCAGGAGAAGATCAGGACAAGTTGCATGACACATCCATTTTTTACTTTCAACAGGGAGGAATAGCTAGAGAGCTCATAAGAGTTTCCCTTGCTCCTCTCCAAATCTGCCCTCTGAGGCAGTCACTTTATTCTAACTAATGCTAGGGGTGGATTATAGGCTGTTCTTTTATTCTTCTGTATCTCTCCTTCGAGTATCTGTTAGAAGACATGTATTCTTAGAAAGCAATGCAATTGGCTGTTTTAAGCATAATGCCCCAAATTTGCACACATTCTAAGAGATTGGGTTTCATTGGGTATTTTATCCTCCTTCCTTTCCATAAAATGAAACATCGGGCCAAATTTTTCCCTCAGTTATACTTCTCTAATGGCATGTTATTAGTTGACGTTTTATTCCCAGATAAATCTTCTTTCATCTGCATTTGTCTAGAGCAGCGGTTCTCAACCTGTGGGTCGCGACCCCATTTGGGGTCGAACGACCATTTCACGGGGGTCGCCAAGCACCGCAGTCCGCCATATTTTGTTTTGGTCAGCCATTTTTTTTTGGTCGGCCATTTTTTTCCTATCGTGATGCGGGCCATCGCACCACACATGCGCAATGCGCCCCGTCGTGCCGCGCATGCGCGGTGCAGGCCCGCCATATTTTTTTTTGGTTGGCCATTTTTTTTGTTGGCCATTTTTTTCTATCGTGATGCGGGCCGTCGCGCCGCGCATGCGCGGTGCAGGCCCGCCATTTTTTTGGGGTCGGCCATTTTTTTTCCTATCGCGATGCAGGCCGTCGCACCGCGCATGCGCGATGCGCCCCATCGCACCGCACATGTGCGATGTGCCCCATCGTGCCGCGCATGCACGGTGCGGGCCCGCCATTTTTTTTTTCGCACGATGCGGGCCGGGGTCGAGCCCCGGAAAAGGTTGAGAACCGCTGGTCTAGAGCAGCAGAGGCGATGACCGAGTGGCTGATTTCAGATATACATTCTTTAAGTACAAGGACATACGGCCTGGCTTGGAGACGAATATCATACTATCTAAGCCAAACACAATTGATAAAAAGAAGAGTAAAATAAGTGGCTTGGCCACAATCATTTAACATCTGCCCAAGTTACGTTAATGCAGGTTGGACATTGCATGTAAGCCCATGTTAAACACACCAGGAACCATATCTGTAAACTAATGCATTTACCCAGGAAATATGTCACATATGTGGATGACTCCATCTTTCCAGTGGCTCTGATTTCTCACCGATTTCACACTGATTAACATTTCCTTGAATATTACTTGCCCTGATTTGCAGTTCCAGTGTGTGCTTTAAAAAATAACATCAGGGCTTCTTTATGAAGGAATATGGATCATGACAGCAACCAACCATCGATCAGATTGGATTATATACAGATGTTCCTTGACTTACAACTGTTCATTTAGTGATCCTTCAAAGTTACAAGGGCACTGGAAAAAAGTGACAGGATCATTTTTCACAGTTACGACCTTTGTAGCATCCTCATGATCATGTGATCAAAATTCAGATGCTGCACAACTGGTTCGTATTTATTGCTGATGTGTCCCAAAGTCACGTGATCCCCTTTTGCGACCTTTTGACAAGCAAAGTCAATGGGGAAGCCAGATTCATTTAACAACTGAGCTACTAACGCAGTGGTTCTCAACCTTTTTCCATGCGCGGCACGACCCCGACCCCGCCCCCACGTGCGACGGGAAAAAAACCAAAAAAAACCAAAATGGCAGACCGCGACGGCCCGATCCGCGCATGCGCGGCGTCCGCGCGATGGCCCGAACTGTGCATGCGCAGCGCCCGCGCGACAAAAAAAGCCAAAAAAACAAAAAAAACAAAATGGCGGACCGAGGTGTCCGGCGACCCCCGCGAAACGGTCGTTCGACCCCAAATGGGGTCGCGACCCATAGGTTGAGAACCACTGTACTAACGTATTACCTGCAGTGATTCACTTAACAACTGTGGCAAGAAAGCTCATAAAATAGGGCAAAATCTAACAAATCTCTCACCCAACAACATAAATGTTGGGCTCCATTGTGGTCGTAAGTCGAGGACCTGTAATTAGATCAAAACCTCAAGTTAGATGAATGCCTTCATTCTCAATAGGAGATATAGATAGATGATACATACACATATAGAGATAGATGATATATATAAGATAGATACATAGGTGATAGATACAGTAGATGATAGATATAGATGATAAAACAGTAGATAGATTATATATATATATATATATATATATATATATATATATATATATATATATATATATATATATATATATATATATATGACTGATATATAGACAGATAAATGATAGAAACAGTAAGATAATAGACACAGTAGATGATAGATAAATATATAGATAGAGATAGACAGACAAGGGTCAGAATAGAATATCCTAATCCTTGACTTATGACTACAGTCGGGACCAGAAGTTCATTGCTAAGCCTATCACCTTTTCTGACCCCAGTTGCTAAGCGAATTACTCTCCCATTAAATAAATCTGACTTTCCCCGTTGACTTTGCTTGTCGGAAGCCAGCTGGGAAGGTTGCAAATGATGATCTCGCGATCCAGGAATGTTGCAGCTGTCATAAATACATGCCTGTTATTAAGAATCTGAATGTTGATCATGTGACTGTGAGGGATGCCGTGACAGTCATGAGCATGAGGACCAGTCATAAGTCACTTTGTAACTTTGAACAGACACCAAATGAATGGTTGTAAGTTAAGGACTCCCTGTAGATCAGCGGTTCTCAACCTTTTCCGGGGCTCGACCCCGGCCCACATCGCGCAAAAAAAAATAAAAATAAAAATAAAAATGGCGGGCCCACACCGCGCATGTGCGGTGTGACGGGGCGCATCACGCATGTGCGGCGCGATGGCCTGCATCGCGATAGGGAAAAAATGGCTGACCCCAAAAAAAATGGCCGACCAAAAAAAAAATGGCGGACTGCGGTGCTTGGCGACCCCGTGAAATGGTCGCTCGACCCCAAATGGGGTCGTGACCCACAGGTTGAGAACCGCTGCTGTAGATGTTTTACCCATTTATTTCTGCAATCTGCAGAAAATTTGAACTATCCTTAAAGACCATGCAGTGTTAGTTAATGCAAACCTATGCTGACCTCTTTTCAGTATCCTATTTGGATTCCAGGTCCAAATAGCTTCTCAATGAATGCTTCAGCTCAGTGTGGTTTGTGTCTAGGCAATGGACAGGTTCTGTTTGAGAGAAGCACAGTGTCTGCAGAAACCGATGAGCAGAGGGAAGCCTTCCCTCTGTGGATTATCCAGCCATCAGAGGTCAGGTAAATTGTCAATTCTGTTCACCTTTCATTGGCAGTCAGGAATATTTTATTTATTTAGGTAGCGCTTGGTTGTGTTTTAGCTGATTTGGGGAAAGTGCTAGTGGTTTTCATTGCCAAGGGGTTTGTTCATATTCACCTCTTTAATCCAGCTAATAGATTAAATCCAATTGTAAAGAATTCTTTTAATTGTTAGCCTCCGTGGGTGACATTTGTTGAGTGACAAGTGGGTTACTGATTGAGCTGATCAATAATAAAGTGCTCCTGTTTGGATTGCTGTCTTCCATACACTTGTTAGCCTTCTCCCTCTGCTTATCCAGGTCCCTTCCTGATCCTTTCTTCTCCATCTTCCCATTTCAGTTCCACTTTGGCAGATTTCTCTAATTTGCAAAGCAGTCTACAACTCAGTTGGCCCTCCCTCCCTCCCCCTGCAGGAGTTCTGCCCCATGCACAGGCAAACAATTGCTTATGTATTTATCATCTTCCTAAGCACTTCTTATTTTTAATCACAATTGTGAAAAAGTTCATCCTGGACAAAGTAGCTTTTGTTTGGGAGACTGTGGTGGAGACAGTTAAATGGATTGAGTTAGTTGCTTAGTCAAAAGAAAAGATTTCTTCCATTCTCACCTAGTTTTCTGAGGCTGTTTCCTCATACCATCAAATCTTTCATTGGGCCTTCTCCAGGTCCTGTCAGCCAGACAGTGTCGCCTGGCGGGGCCTAGGGGAAGGGCCTTCTCTGTTGCGGCCCCGGCCCTCTGGAACCAACTTCCCCCGGAGATCCGTGTCGCCCCCACCCTCTTCGCCTTTCGTAGATTGCTTAAAACATACTTTTGCCGGCAGGCCTGGGGCAGCTAACACCTTGCCCCTAGCCAGTGTATGTTTCTGTGTATGTTTGTGGAGTGATTGGTTTCTTTTAGCTTAAGGGTTTTTTATAGATATGTGTTTATTGTAATTTCTATCATGCTGTGAGCCGCCCTGAGTTCTTTGGAATAGGGCGGCATAGAAATTAAATAAATAATAATAATAATAATAATCTATTATCTTCTGTTTCTATCATCTATCGATTTAATCTTATGTCTATCATCTATATCTGTCTATGTATCATCTATCTACTCTATTATCTATTATCTGTCTACTCTATCTATCTATCTATCTATCTATCTATCCTATATGTATTTAAAAACACATAATTCTAGTAGAAAGGTAAGATTTAACATCTTTGATTTGGTTTGATTGGATAACCTATGCAGAGGAAAATCCTTGCACACATTTCACAGAAGCGGGAATGATTTGATTTTAGTTTGTATCGCTAATTTGCTTCACCCTTAACACTAACAGCAGGATAAATAAATGCGCCCTTAGGTCTACTAAGATGTGCCTGCAATAGTCTAGTAGACAAATGATGTTGTTACTATGTGGCACCGCTTTGCCCCAAAAACGTTCTTGCTTCTCCCTCCCCATTTTATATCTGTTTTTATTACTGATGTACTTTATGGTCTTTATTTTGCTGTGTTTTTTCTCTTTCCAATTTCTCTAGTGTAAGTTGAACTCTACAGAGTTGGCTTTACATCTAATGGCTGGTTTCTCTAATTCTCAAGTTCTCATACAATCATTGCAAACTGCCTTTTTCCTTCAGAAGCTAGATTACCACCCATCCCTCACTCTGGTCCATTTCCATATCACTTAGCAAATCTGGCCAAAAACAGAATCAAATGGTGGGGCGAAAGAGAGATAAGGAAAGTAAATTCAATTATGTACAGTACATACATTTTGGAATGCACTTTTTTAATATATGGATTTTTGTCCAGACTTTCCTAGGTTTATATCTACTTTAGGTGGATCCTATTATGTGAATATTAGGTAAGTACAACAGATGCCACATGATAACATCTGCAAATACAAGCAAAATTATAGAAGAACTATGTATGTCCTGTGCAATGGATTGTGGTAAAATGTAATGATTGTTTGCCGGTTGCACATTCCAGTAAAAAGCTAAGTATATTCCAATGATCATATTATTTACCTTCTATGAAGATTCTAGCAACTTCTGCAGGATACACCAAACATTCAGTCCATATTTTTCAAGTCACAGAGCTACTAACAACAGAAGAACACCTATTCTATCTTGACTCATCAGTTTCAAGCTCAATTCACCTCTCAATCATCCAACTGCAGAATCCCTAGATACAGAAATTCCACAAATCTGCTTATAGTGACAATTCTTTACACTGAGTAACCAAAATCTGGTCCGTGCAAAAAAGCTGGTGCACCCTATTGATTAAGGGGAAAAAACCACCAAGGAAATAGATCAGATAAAATAAAATATAATTACATGCCAAAGAAATGCTATTAAATTGATAACCTATATCTTGTCTTAATAAATAGTGTTTTTTTCCCCACATTAAGGGGTTTTATACATTTTAGAGCCTTTTAATTGCAGTGTTTTTCATGCTAGTGATCATCACAGTGTACAGGTGTTTTATAAATACAAATCACCATTAAACCTCTTATATTTTACAGCCCAATCCTTAAAAGCAGTCTGTCAATGTAAAAGTCCCCATTCCATTCAGCCACATACTGTATGTGTGAGCAGATCGCTTTGCCATTGGGCTGTAAGTTATGGTTCCCTAGGGGCCTTCTGCATTAGAAGCACAGCCTTAGCTGAGCTGATTTTCCAATTTTCACATTACAAAGTAATAGGAAGCAAAATGAAAGCTTTCATTTTGTCGCCCCTATAAATGTGGACCTACAGTGTTTCACAATTGACTGTAAGCAGGTATTCCTATAATAAAACTTCCACCAAGAAAGCTTGATTTCTTTCCTGTGTCAACCCATTTGTGGTCCTGGGACAAAGTCTCTAAAACTTACTCAAGACATCAAGATAAAGCAATGGGCATTTGGTTACATCCAGATGAAAAAATGATTTGGAAACCTTTTTAAATCTCTGGCTTGAATTTTGTGGTTAAATAATTGTAATATGTCTATCTAACCTTTCTCATCTATTTAATATACTTGGGAAACCCTTGGTTGATAGGTTAGATTAAAGGGACCTAGGCAACAGAAAAAAGCAGTAATATTCTTATGAGTAGGTCACAGGATTCTTGAACAAGAGCCCATCAGGTCCAGCAGAAGAAGCATGTTGTGGATCCTGTTTGCCAAAGAATTATATCTACCAGGACCCAGGAGACAGACTTTTTCTACTGTGGCACCCATTCTGTGGAACATCTTCCGCGTTCAACTTCGCCCTGCTGGGGGCCCTAAAAAGGGTCGAAAGTCACCCCAGAGAAGCAACAAAGAAGGGCAGCGGCCCTTCCGTTCGATCTGAGGAAGCCTTCCAAACTGGCAGGGGAAAGACTGGCTACATTCATGTGGCCAGTCAGAAGCTGCTGACAACCGGAAAAAAAAAGCACTGAGCAACTTTTGAGCAATGTGGATGGGACTGGGTGAGACCCTATCCTCTCTTTATGACTTTAAGCAAATAATCCTCCCTGAGGAGAGAGGGAAGGGGAATTTCTGCCCCATTCCCTCAAGAGACTTGAAAAGCTTATAATATAAGTTTGGACTTAAAAGGCTGGAAGACAGCATCAACGCCATCTAGTAGCAAACCATGGGACTACAATTTATTATGTTTAAAGAAAACTTGGCTTGAAGCCCAGACTCAGATAAGACTTTTGTTGTCCTTGGAAACTTTCACTTTTCAAGACTGCAGCTGGGAAAAGGGGGCAAAAAAAACCTCTTGGGCTGCTTATCTGTGTGGCAGAGACGATAAACTATTTTGAAACTGACCTGCCTGGACTATGAATATAAATACTAACTGATTTTTGGAGCTGTGTCATAGAGCTATTTATCTGTAGAAGAAACATGCATTATGGATTGAGATGATGGAATACTTTGCATTATAAACCTTTGACTAATGAACAACTTTTAATTGTTTTTTTTTCTCTCTGGACAGAAAGGACATGTTTTTCTTTGAACAGAAAAACTTGAATTTTGCTTATATTTGCTTAGGGGAGGCTTAATGATGGACTGGTAAGCTGGCTGTATAACTTGGAGCTCAAATGACAATTGACTGAAACTATTTAAATCCCTAAATGGATTGGACTATAGAAACCACATACAAAAACAAAATGGATGTTCCATACTCAGCTTTAAATGGTTTAAAAAAACCCATCTCTAATACTTATCTCCAAAGTCCCCAGCTTGACATATCAACAAGAAAATGTTGACAAAGCTCAGAAGAAATTCTTTCTATGTTAAAATTAATACAAGAGACAATTGATTTAGCTCATGATGAGACTAAAAATAATGCAAAGGAGATAAAAGAACAATTTTCTAATCTAAATCCACAAATTCAGAAAATGACTATAAAGAAGGAACTAGTAACCCAGAAAACAGAAGGAAAATTAGAGGAAACAGATCCAAAAATGGAGGACCAAAAGGAAGGAATTAACAAACAGACTAAGACAAATGAAGAATTAGAAGACACGGAAAAGACATCTTACCTGTTAAGATCTCAGAACAATCTTGAGGATAAGAAAGAAGAGTTGATCGAATGTAAAATAAAGCTGTTAGGAGAATTATGAGAAATTGGAGGCTGTTTAATGAATATCAATAGGCTGAGCGTTCTTCCAAAAATAACTTAACCAAATTGTCTTTCTTATTCCAAACAATATACATAAAAATAGAATTGAAAGGCATTGACTTGGAAAGTTAGTTGGCAAAGGAAGCTAGAGTAAGACTGAAGAAAATAGAGGTTCTGACCCATTAGATGGGATATTATACTAGTAAAGTGATGTTTGAACATGGCTAAGAGAATAGATAATTGTTAGAAATAGAAGTGTTATTAGAACTAGAGAGATCGGATTTATAACTAGAAATTTATATTTTGGTATGAGAAGGGAAATATGAAAATGCTAAGTGGGTTTGAACAAGGGAAGCCTTTGGTTGCCCAAATATAATTTATTATGAGAAAATTATAAGTGATAGAGACACTTTGAACACTGATGGGAAATCAAAATTTAAAGAAAAGCGGGAAAAACAGGATATTGATTGAACAAATGGATATTAAGTGGAAATGCAATTGAGATATGTTTTGGTTAGAAAAGGTATTCTAAATTAACACTACTGATATTATATATAATATTAGAAAAATATAACAAAGATGCTAATATTTAATTGTATAAACAGCAGTAAGAATTGTATTTGCCCAATATGGAAAATGTATACCACCGGAAGAAGAGAGGAAGCACTGGACAGTGTAGTATTATATCTAGATTGAGGAAGCTAATATGTACCTCTGAATTACTAATGGACCCAGGCAACACGTTGTTTATTAAGTACTTATGATTGTAAAACTAGAAAATTAATAAAATACTTTAAAAAAAAAAAGAAAATGAAGACTTTATGACATGGTTACATTGTTTGTAACATCAAATGCTCCGTCCTATCCTATCTCTTTAATCTTTTGTTCATAATAATATTATTTTTTTAACATTATATTTTAATATTATAGTATATCGTATTTTTGTAATATTGTTTACTTTATGGTTTTATTGTAAGCTGCCAAAATATGAATGGCATATAAATACGATGGGAGAGACAGAGACAGAGAAGATGGGGGAAGATGACATACAGCCTCCTCAGTTTTCCAAAATTCCACCACCACAAGGATGATGTCTATGAGCTGCTTTACCAAATGATCAATCTGAGCAGTTTCATTAGTGATCTTTCTCTCACTGCAATATTGTCTCCTGAACTGCTACTGTAATACTATTGCATGACCACTAGTTATGGTGAAATTTTACCAGAGTAATAAGGCTAGCAATGCCTATTTCTGCACTATAAAATAAACTGCCCTAAACCTGCTGCAAGTATCCTCAGCCAGATTCAAGTGGTGTTTCATGTAAATCTGATATTTTGGCAATAAATGGAAGGGGAGTTCAGATTCCTGGCATCTGGCACAATTGATTCAATATGATAGGTTCTGAACTGGGAGAACTGTGATTCAGGATTGCCTGATGTAGATGCTTAGGCCCAATGCTGCTGCAGGAAGCATGCAGGAAAGATCAGACTGAGATTAGTTGGTCTAATTTACCAGTGGCACTGGATGGGCCTTCCAAAGTTATCTGATTCCAAACTCAGGAGAATTGTGGATTAATGCAAGATTGGTCCTATCTTTAGGCAGACAAATGCTTCAAGCAGCAGATCAGGGAGAGAGGGTGAGCAAGCAGCCTGCTCTGTTCTTTCAGGATTTCCTGGCAGTCTTTGTTAGTAGATAGAACTGTGCATGTCCCATAAACTGTCTTCCAGGTGCAGCATAGGATATTATGCCATTATAAACGCTCCAGCAACTTTCAGTGGTCAGCCCAGCTAATATCTGAAAGGGGGGAAGACACCAACTTAAACTTTGATGCAAGCAGCCAAACATTGTGTGAAAGCCCTTGGCTAATTTGTCAATTGCTGTTGAGTTGGCAGGGCAGGAAGCCTATGGGTGGTCTGCTCTCAGTGTTCAGTCAATCAAATCTCTGTCCAGAAGCTGGAATCTACTGAGTCAAGTTAGAAAATACATTAAAGCAGCACAAAGTTATTTTTCCACCTATCCCAGAATGTTTTACTCAGATTGGCAATGTCCCCCCCCCCCGCGCCGCCATCTTTTTTTTCTTTTAATTTAAGAAGTCAAAGGTTAGTTTTAGGACCTTCTGTACACAAAGCATCTGCTCTGCTATCGAGCAATGCTGCTAATAAAGAGATTAGTAAGCAGTCTCCCAGCCGTGCAGGTGGGATGTGGACCATCTGCTCATTTCCATGTTATATGGCTACAGTTTTTTTTCCTACCTTGCTAATGAAGCTAGTCTAAGACTATCATCAGTTATGGCAGCCAAAGGGAGCAAAATGGACCAGAGGTGGGAGCTTGGATCAAGACAAGAGATCCTGCCAGCAATATAATGAGGAGGCTGAAGCACACCCTGTTTTTTGCAGTTTAAGAATTTAATTTCTTCAAGGATTCAATTAAGTTGACTGCCTTAGGAGAATATTAGTTGTCCCTATTTGCTTTTGTCTGGGAAAGAAAAAAAATATGCAACTAATGTTTCCAACCTGTCAAAACGCATAGCTCTGAAACATGTTTTTCTGACAACCAACATGGCTGAGGAGCTGTGAGCAGCTTAGAGTGCCTGCAGAAGAGGCATGCTGAGCATCACAACTAAAGGCTGTAGAACTGGGGTCGGAGGGGGCAGGGGGCAGAGAAAATAAAAAGTTTAGAGGAAAAGGTACAATAAAAGCAGGTACCATACTATATTTTTTTTCTAGAACAAACAACATAAATAAATAAATTTATTTATTTATTTATTTAATTTCTATGCCGCCCTATTCCGGAGAACTCAGGGCGGCTCACAACATGATAGAAATTACATTATATACATAAATATAAAAACCCTTAATTAAAAAAGAAACCAATCATTCCACAAATATATGCCCTTAAACGTTGGGCAAAAGATGGACATGGACAAAACAACTGAATAAAAAGTGTCCATCAGCCCTCTCCAAAAGCTGGATTCTTTCGGATAATGAATTCGGATTTCAATTCCCATAACTCCAATCTTCCAGATAGTTTAAACCAGGGATAGGAAAACTTGGCTCTTTTATGACTCGTGGACTTCAACTCCCAGAATTCCTGAACCAGCCATGCTGAGGGAAAAGGGAGAGGTTTCCAAGCTGAGCCATGCTGGCTCAGGAATTCTGGGAGTTGAAGTCCACAAGTCATAAAAGAGCCAAGTTTGCCTACCCCTAGTTTAAACAGTTCCTCCCATATCCCCTTATCACTAGCTATGAACATCGGGGGGATCCCCAAATTGCCTACTACAAAGAACAGATAGTACTGCCAACAACTTTTCCACTCACAAGAAAACGTTCTCTTCTAACTCCTACTTAAAGATCGGGTTCCTGGATCAATCTTCAGATGCCTCCATTCGCCTACATATTTAGAACAATTCTTTTTTTTCTTAGCACAGTTTCAAAATCAATTTTTCCGACCCCATTCTCTTGGAAGTGAATATTATCATTAACTCTATGTAAGTCCCCACAATGTACACTGCATCTCTCTTTGAAAGCCTCTGTCTCTTCTGCAACGCACCGGCCACGGTATGAAAAGGTTTCAGGAACCCCAAAGGAGGTTAATTTTGATACAGAGGGAGTGAAATTCCATTCTCTTTACAAAAAGTGCCATGAATATAGGAAAGTTAACCCAAAAAGTCAGCTTGAAACTATCACACTTTTCATTGCTTATGTTATATTATCTCCATGGGCATTTTTCTTTCTCTGAATGTTGTAATGTGTTTACTGTTCCAAAAATATTTCACTCACTGGAGTGGTAAATCTCTGAACCATGTATACATCCCCAAAATGGTTTCTGTACACTACTGAGAAAACTAACATATGTTTGAAAAACCAACAACAATGTGGTGAGTTTTTTCAGGTAGAGCAGAGGTTGCTCACATCCCCTTTCAAGTAAAGGGTATAAGTAAGATGGACAACTTCCACAGTCTCTGGAGATTCTCCATTTAATTTAAGGCCCTGATTATCCAGGGGTTCTTGTTCATTTCAAATGTTTTTATACAGTGCTTTTTTTGTAAAAAAAAAAAAAAAAAAAGGTGCCGGAACTCACACACAGCTCTGGCTCCAGTCGAAAGCCCTTTATGGGGGGGGGAAGAGAACCACTTTAGGGAGCTTCTGAAGCACAGATCACGTGAGCAGCGTCAGCTGACGGACGCCATTGCCACGGCTTTTGAGAGGGCACTTGTTCAGAGCTGGCATGTCTTCTGCCACCTCGTCCTCCTCCGCCACTGATGACACAGAGGCTTCCTCCACAGCCAGAGTGACCAAGGCTGCTTTGGGAGCGTGACTGGTTCCTCAAAGAGATTTGCTCCAGGAGTCAGTCCTGGTCCCTGGTGGCCAACCCAGGGGTGAGGACAGGCGGTAGCAGCAGTGGGGGAAAGTCCCATGAACCAAGGCAGAGCAGAGAGTCTGCTTTCAGGGAGGGCCGTGGAAGTGTTTCCGGATCAACCTTCAATGTCCCCGATTTCCTCAGGCAGCTTCCTTTCACCGAGCCAGAGCTTTACTCGTGCTGGCAGCTTAGAAGGAGCCAGTTCTTCCCTTCAAAAAAAAAGGTGCCGGAACTCCATTCCGTGCGTTCTATGACAAAAAAAGCACCGCTTTTTATAAGTAGTAGAGGTTCTACAAGAACAACCAGGCAAGCAAACTGAAAGGGTCAGACTCTGTGCTCTTGTTAAATCTTGCCTATGTGTAGAACAGCGGTTCTCAACCTGTGGGTCACGGCCCCATTTGGGGTCGAACGACCATTTCACAGGGGTTGCCAAACAATGCAGTCCGCCATTTTCCCCCCTTTTCCTTAGCTGTGCTACTCCCTCTTATTCTATTGGCTTTTGAAAGCCAACAGAATAGACTCTCTTGAACAGAGTCTAATTCTATTGGCTTTCAAAAGCCAATAGGAATTGTCCAGGCTGTCTCTGCTCTGCTGAGCCCGCCAAAAGTCCCAGTCTGCAAACGGTGCTGCAAGTTGTCTGCAGCGAAGGCGAGCTATCTGGAAGTTTCCACCCCTCCCTGCTGAGCAACTACTAAAAATGTAAGTAAAAGAGGGCCAGGGGTGGGAGGTGGGAGGCCGGCGGGCGCAGGGAGGATTGCTAACACGCGTGGGGCCCAGCGGGTGCCTTACCTCCCTTGGGCTGGGCCAGCTGGTGGCCCAGCAGTGGTCGCCCTGCGCCGTCGGTGCCCCTTGCCAGCTATGCCTCAGCCAGCGCAGGGGGCAGCACCATGCATGCGCGGTGCTCCTGGGCAGGGAAAGTCCTTGACTTACGACTGGTTGGGTAGCCCTTGACTTACGACCGGTTGGGGGGTCACGGCATTAAAAAGGTTGAGAACCACTGGTGTAGAAGGTAAACTGATCAGGACAGAACATTGGGTCTAAAAATGGGAGAAGAGGACATTATTGCTGAATGATACACAAGGCCGATGTTTTAAACTGGGAATCACAGAGAACATTTTGAAATCTCAATAAAAGAAAGGCATATCAGGTATCTGCCTTTAGAAAAAAAGAACACGCAAGAAGTCCTGACTTTCTAAAATTACTGAGAAGTTGGCATACTAGAAAGAGAACTCTCAGTGGGCATCTCTCTAACTAGCGGTTTTAAAATTTGGGTGCGGCTGATCTTTTCACATTCATTGTTCTCAAAAGTTCCCGCTTCAAAATGCTTGTGGGATTTCCCCTGCTTCAAAGGGAAAACATGCTTTAATCGTTTTGTCAACATGAAGGTGCGATGGTGACCTCAGTGAATGGGAGATACAGCATCTAGCTATCAGAAAGAAGTAATGAGCACAAGTCTGCAGCAGTGTAGTTTGAGCTATAAATAACAACTTTCAGACTTATAAAAAGTGGAGGTGTGCACTTAACCACAAAATTGATTCAGCAGTTTGGCAAACAGCCTTTTCGTATGACTAGTTCAAAGATTCTAACATGGAATCTAAATCTGAAACATGATTTGGAAAACTGATCCTCCCATTAATCTTCAGCATTAGTTGGCTACAACTTTTAACTTTGTTCAGTTCAAAATAATGGAATGAATTTCTGAGGAAGAATATGTCCTAATTCACAGACGAAGCCTAACTGATTTCATATGAATGTGGTAAGGGGCTTAGTAAATTAACTTTCTGGCATTTATAAATACACGTGTGAGAAATAGGTTGGAATTAGAGTTGGAACTAGAGAGGAATAAACAACTGCCAGCTACGGTAGCACTAAATGTGAGAGATCAAAGCGTGATATCCATTCAGCTGTAGAAAAGGAGGGGGGGAAGCATTTGATCTAAATTTTAGAGGGTATCTAATGCAGCTGCACCCTCATTTTGTCTGAGAGAAATCATTTCTTTGCAGTAGCTTGAGGCAATATTTCTAAGTAGCCATGCTGTCATGTTAGGTATGTGGAAAAATTCAAGACAATTTTAGCCAAAGACAATAGCCTGATAATGTGACACACTGTTACACTAATTCTTATACCCCGGTGGCATGTTAAGTTCCTACTAACAAACACATACACATATAACATTAATCTAGTATTGTGGACACAAGACATTCCTTCTTGATTATGATGATGTCATAATATACAATGTAAGCCCCACCCTTTTATACTTGGATTGTGATGGTACATGCAAATACATAAGCGGCAGAATGTGCATCATGACATCTTAGTGCAAATTTCATCACTTGCTTACCCCCTTGTCCAGGGGTAGGCAACCTTGGCTCTTGAAGTCCACGAGTCATAAAAGAGCCAAGGTTGCCTACCCCTGCCCTTGTCCCTCCACAGATATCTATGATGAAGGATAAATCCCAAGAGTGGCAGCTTTAAGAATTAGTTCTTAATGCTGGTTTGGGATTTGTCTTGTTTTCTCTTTCCAGGTTTCTGCAGAAATGCAAGGACAACAAATTAGTGAAGACATTTCTTCTTCAGATTGGGTCCCATAAGAGATTACATTTTGCAACACATTAAATTTTTATCGTGATCATCAATGGTAAGTAAGTCAGAAATCTACTAACAACTCATTTTAGAGGAAAAAAGGCCAGTTAAAAAGTGCTGTGGTTGCTCCACTAACTGGGCATCCCTAGAAGAGATTAATATACAGTATAGTAATAGTGAATGAATTAACATTATAGGTAAGCTGAAGCCTAGGATGACCAATCATAATTTAATGCAAAATTAGTAATGTAATATAAAAAAGAGTGTGCATCTTTTAACAAAGAAGCCAAATATCCTTTGGTTTTTGAGGTACGTTCTTTGGTTTTTAGACAAGGTTTTGTTAAAATTCTTTGGAAGGAATACTTTTTCATAATATGTTTCTAGGGAGTTCCGATTTTTGACATTGCTAAATGCCCAAATCATTATGGTAAGGTTGAATCACTAATATGAGGCCCTTCAGAATTCCCTACTCTCCCTTATCCCTCATGCTTTAAAATATTTCCTTGAATCCCCTCTACCATAACATTAAGGGGCCTGAGGAATATATGCTGCTCTGTTGCAGCCCTCCCTTTTCAGAATATCTTCCTAAATAGATTCAGCTCACCCTGCGTATGTTGGCTTTCTGGAAGTTGGTCAAACCAAAGTTCTTCCAAAGGATTTGCCAATTTGGTATAGTGGTTAAATTGCTGGCCTAGCAACCAGGAGATTGTGAGTTCTAGTCCTGGCTTAGGCATGAAAGCCAGCTGGGTGACTTTGGGCTAGTCCCTCTACCTCAGCCTAATTCACCTCATAGGGTTTCTGTTGTGGGGATAATAGGAGGAGGAAGAAGTATTATATATGTTTGCCACCTTGAATTACTTATAAAATAATAAAAGTAGGATTTTAAAAATCTAATAAATAAATAGTGCAATGCCATTCAGATGTTAAATGCTACTGAGATACATTTAATTTTAATGATATTGTTTTTTTAATGGTTTTACTATGGTTGTTTTCATTTTTATAAATGGCTGGATCGCAAGATTGCAGCCGTTTAAAAATCAAATCAGTATCCAGACTATATTAAGCATAAAATGCCAAAGAATAGAAAAGGAATCGTTGAAACCAGTGTCCATATGTAAGAATCTTCACACGTAATTTATAGGGTGCTTTATATCGTGCAGTGGTGAGTGGTTCATTTAGATCAGCTGCTCCCAACCTTTTCCATATCCTGCACCCCTAGAACGCTTCTGATATATTCTTGCACCCCTTACAAAGGTTCAAAATAATGGCAACGAATTATGTACATACACTATAATTTGGAAAACCCAAGTTTTTGCACCCCTGGAATATTGTCTCGTACCCCCGGTTGGGAACCCCTGATTTAGATCATATCTTTTTATACAACACTTATTTATCCCCACAAGTGAATATTGTGTTCCAGACTATTTTGTGCATTAGAAACCAACAGAAGAAAAGGTTTCTCAACTCTCAACTCTGAAACCTCACATCTATCAGTGGAAAAGAGGAACACAGCCCGGAGCCACTGCATTTCATAGAGGCCATCTTTGAAAATTTTAAAAAAAGGATAATGGGCAAGGAACAATTCACTATACTCCCAGTCATTATGGCATTATGCTGAGTATCATTTTTCATCTTCAGTATTTAACCTCAAAAATAGTTGGCAATGGCAATTAAAATCAAATGCTTGTTTTCCTCTCTTCTATTGGAAAATATAAATCAGCCTAAAGAGAGAGCGGGAAAGAGAGAGTACTTCAGTCAAGATACTTTATAACTATGATACATAGTTACAGTGACTAAAATCCAATATAAAAATCACTTTGATACATGAAAACTACCAATGCACAATTAAATTACTCTTCTCCTACTCAGAGCCTATGGGCAAAAATGTCCAAAGTTATTATTCCATGCTTCTTGTACCCTGATTAAAATAAAGTTCTGGGAACTCTTTATCGAATCAGTTTCCTTTAGTGAAAAAAAAGCATCATGATATTTGTACGAATGCATTTCTTTAGAAATATAAAAGTGAGACAGCAGAGATGCCAGCACATATGGAGGAAGTGACACTTATAAAGGGCTTTCTATCCAATGCCTAAGAAACAGAATCTGATCTCTGTCTGGGCTATCTAAATACGGAAAGAGAATCATAATCTGAAGTCTAAATACTGCCCTCAGTTTCAATATTTAGCCCTTGGGAATCCAAGTGAAAATGAGCATCTCTTTCCATTCTACAGAGAAGAAATGATCATTTAATGGACACCTCTCCAAGACTCTGTGTCCTCCCACATTACTTGATTGAAAAGATAAAGGAAAGACAAAGACCATAACTAGGAAATATTCCCATATTTGCTGGATAATGTCATTAGACTGCTTAGACACTAGGGGGCAGCATTGTATTTAATGCAGAAACATTTTTAAAAACAGACAAATTTTTAAAATATTTATTTGCACAATTCATATGAGTCTTCGATTGAAAAAAGATAAATTTTCTCAGCTAGCTTTCTGACTGGCGTGTCTATGACACACATTCACGACCAGATTAATTTCAAGGCTCAACAGACAAAACGGACAAGGTGTATGCTAGAAAGATAAAAAAGAAGGAAAATGAGCTTGACAGGCGGGAACCATTTCCTAGGCCAGGGGTAGGCAACTTTGGCTCTTTTATGACTCGTGGACTTCATCTCCCAGAATTCCTGAGCCAGCATGGCTCAGCATGGAAACCTCTCCATTTCTCCTCAGCGTGGCTGGCTCAGGAATTCTGGGAGTTGAAGTCCACGAATCATAAAAGAGCCAAGGTTGCCTACCCCTGATCTAGGCAAAAGGAGCTGAAAGATTTCTTTTTAAGTCCAAAACAACAAGATAATACTCAGAAGCTGTTTAGACAAGACACTTCTGAAATTCACTCTGTCCAGAATGTGGACAGAGAGGACCGCTGCTTTGAAAGAGGGGTCAAAGAGGCCATCTATGTCAAAATAGAACAGCCCTCTCTCAAAAGAGGGGGGAGGGATACGACATCATCTATCTCCAGTCTACAACACAGTCCTCTCAAAAGTTTCAAGAAGGCTCCACACCCATCTGCACTACTCAGGTGACTCTGAAGACACAGATAAACCTCCAGGTGGCCTCAACGACTCTCTAAAAGAATACAAATGACCAGCTGTCTGCAAGGAGTACAAATCCTGCCATTCCCCACCATCCAGTCACAGCTTAAGAAGCTTCTTGGGTGAGAAGCAAAACATCTTCAAGAAAAACAAGGAAGTCCAGTTGCCTAGTGAAAAAAAGCACCTTTGAGACAACCATGACCTGGATGACTGAGAATCTCCATAGACATCTACCTACCAAGAGGAGATTTCCTAAGACAATTTCCAGCCTCCAAATATTCTTCTTGATTTGCTCTAGTTTCCCAAAATAACATTGCTTCACAAAAATACTCCTTTCTTCCCTCCGTGATTAGCAACAGAGTGCTTATTTCTAAGAACCAGCGCTTTTTAGTTCAGTCACAACTAAGATGGAATATTCCTTTATTTTGTAATTCTTGATATATACATATATATTTTAAAAATGGCCTTCCTCTGATCATTCTTGAGCCTACCTTCCTTACTTTCACAGGTATTAGAAGCCCTCTCACGTGTTTAAAATCTGATCACAGGCTTGTGTAGGAGGTCATAAGTTTCAGGGGTGGGGGCAGACGACAAAATGAGCCCATAAACGTCTGCCATTCACACAAACTTCCAATGAGATAGGAAACGTATTCATGTTGAAAATATTGAGTTGCTAAGCCTTCCAGCTGTATTCCAAAAGTCTACTAGCAACATTTCAATCAAGAACGCAAGCCTGGAGACAGCCGGGCCGTTTGAGCTGAAAAGCACCGTGCAGAATTATGTTGGTGAATCTTGTGCCCTCTCGATGACCTCATATTATAGCCACAGCATTAAGTCATGGAGGAACCTTTAAGTCAGGTGAATATTTTTTTCCTTTTTAAAAAAAGTAGAAAGGGAAAAAGCTCCTGAGTTCCCGGTAAGAATGCTAAATTACTCTTTCTGCCAATGGAATAGTTCACTTTCATTTCCAAGGAGCCGTAAGCCCTCTTGACCCCCTCCCCTGTGTTATCCCTTTTACTGCTCATGCAGTACTTTCTTTAATCTCTCAGATCAAAGACTGGTCAATAAAAATCATCCCTGCTTTTGTGGGGAGCAAACAAGCCACGCTCAGACTTATGATAATTGGAAAGCTACATACACATCTGTTTGAGGAAACTTTTAAGTTATGAGAAGGAAGATTCTGCCCTGGTATTTCCAAATATGATGATTCAAACTGTAATTTAGCATGATGGAGATCCCATGATTTATTTTGTCACCGTTCTTTAACAAAAACAGAGGTTAACTACCTGTGATTAGAATTACAATACTAGGTTCATCTACTTTGGTACCTTGCTGCCAACAGGTTGTGATCAGTAGGAGAAGATAGGTATATATATATGGACCCATAGCATTATCCTCACTGTGAATTCTGGGATTTATAATTCAAACCATGCAAAGAATATGGATTAGAGAAAGATAAACTACTAAGGCCTTCCCTTACAAGTTTACAGTGTGACAATTACAAAATGGACAAATTTCTTTTCCTCTGCCTAGAATCTATCATCACTTCTCTTTGCAGCCTTACTAAATGTAAGACACACACACACACACACACACACACACTGAAATATATATGAATTTCAAAGACAGAATAAATTCTATTTTTTTCCAGTAAAGTAGAAGTACTAATTACACAAACATGGGTCAGTAAAAAAAAAGGTCAAGGGAGCAGGTAATTATTAATAATGGCACCTGCATTCATCAAAAAGAAGCTATTTTCAGATGCTCATGACATTTTTGAAAGACAGAGCAAGGTTAATAGGCCAATATAGTGAAGGGCTGGTTGCACACGTTAACAAAAATAAATCTGGAATTACTGAATTGAATGTAAAAGATGAAAGAACTTTTTTAATATGCTTTTTCAAAATGTGTGATATCTTGGCCTTACAACTATGCAACAAGCTGGAAAATGTTTACAGATGCAGCATGAATGGAAAATGGAGCATTTTAAGTATCCTCTGGCCAAAGAATCGGCTGAAGGAGTTGATATTTGCATAAAGTCCACAAACCACCATCACTGCCATGGCCTCTAATATTTGTTGCCTTTCACTAGGGTAGCCAATTCACAACAGAAGCCTTGAGTGACAGAATTCCTTTACTGAGAACTAAAACGCTGTACAATTATCTATTTTTTTCCCAGGTCTTTCCCATCTAAGCCTAAATTAGAAGCTCATGCTTTTCGGAAGTTGGACTTTTGTGAGACCAGTTGAGCTAAAGATTATCCATGGCATCTGTTGAGTGGGGGTCCAAAATATCAAGATGGTGGGCAATTCTGCATGACTGAAGCCCTGTCTCTTTTGCATATGCCAAGGGGTGGGTTTTTTATCTTGAGGTTGCAGCTGCCATCTTGGCTTTGTTTACTTCCCTCCTCCCGGGATGCCCTTGTTACTGTCAGAATCTATCATGCCACAGAAGCAAGACAATCTGACATGCTCCAACCAATATTAAATATTTAAAAGGTCATTAATCTCAACTGAAGAGTTTTCTTCATGCCCTTTAATCTCTAGTTCTAATAAATGGTCTTTAAAAATAGCCAACATCAACTGGAACATTCCTGTCTACTTAGAACTCAACAGTTCCTCCCCAGCAGCCATATTCGTGCAATACATGGACTGAGGTAATCTAGCCATGAAATAAAGTGAAGCTGAATCCTTGCATGCGAAACTGCAAGATATCACAAATCTGTATTTTGAGGAATAGCAAAGGTTGACAATTGACCTTTATCTTGCCTGGTTTGTTACACACACACACACACACACACACACACACACACACTTTATAAACAACATTAACAGAAATAGAGTAAAAGAACCAAGTAAAGAAAGAAAAAAGTAAAACACCAAAGTGCAGAGAGAAGGAATGGAAAGAAATAGAAGCTTCTGAATTCCTTTGCAACAAACATAAGTGCAATAACAACATTATCTCTTACTCTTAAACACACTTTTTTCTATTATTCATTTTTTTTCTAATCACCCAAACCACACATCGTAAGAAAGGCATACATTTTGTTTCTGTTTCATGCAAAAACTCCACAAGGAGTTTCCAGTCAGTCAAACATATGGCTATTGTTTTTTCATTAATCGAAAAAGTTAATTTAGCCATCTCCACAAGTTCCATCATCTTCAGCAACCATTCTTGCATTGTGAGGTATCCAGCTTGTTTTTTTTAAACTGAGATTCTCTTTTCCTGGAAAATTGTCCAATTTAAAATGTCTGTAATTTGCAATTCCCATATAATATTTAGAGTTGGTGCTGATCTATATAACCAGCTTGCTCCAGTATAAGGATCATCGGCCAGCGATCATTTTTGAGAGGATATAAATTAAAAATGTCATCCTCCACCACCCCCTGCAATATTAACCTGATTTTCTTTTTCTGATACTTATCCCCCCAAAAAGCAGGTTTTTTTTTAGCTGAAACAGTGGTGTCTGCTTCAAAATGCTGCAGTTCTTTTCACTGGAGGCAAACACCTCCGCTTCTGCTCTGTGGTGCCATTCTCTATGGCCTGCTTTTTCACAAGTTTGTCAGTGGAACAGTGAAAAGCTGAGCTTTTAAACAAGTTCTATGACAGAACAATGAAATGATACTCCCATTGTTGGCTCTGTGTGTGTGTGTGTGTTTCTTTTAACAAGTATGTGGATTAAACAATACAATTCTTTCTCTTTCTCTCTTTTTATAACTACCCCATGTTAGCATGCAACAATAGACCTGTCTTTTTTTCCCTTACAAGTTCATTAATAGGAAAGCAGTGTAGTGGTGGGTTATGAGAATAACCTTGAGGATCAAGAGAAAGAACAGCAGTCCAGGCAATGGTCAAATAAGAGAAATCTGAGCCCAAAGCAAGAATGGATTTGAGGAAGACTGGATACTCCCTAGTTCTCTTTAGGAAAAAGGTGGGGAGGGGACAATACAAATTCAGGGTTGCAATATTGCTGTTTGCCCTGCAAGATAAATTTGAACACCAAAGTCATTAATAATAAAATTATTAGAGCAACAAAATCTTCCAACTCTGAACGTGTCTTCCCATCCACCATTACCCCTGCCTTCATCCTAAAGAAAACTAAGGAGGGTTAGTTAAGTCTTTCTCAAATTCTTTTCTTGCTCTGGGCTCAGATTTCTCTTATCTGACTATTGTCTTGGCTGTGGCTTTCCTTCCTGTTCCTCAAGGTTGTTCTAATAGCCCATTACAAACAGTAATATCTCTATTTTTGTTTTTTATTTATAACAGATGAATTTGACAAGAATTCTGTCATTTTTCCTTTCTAACCCACGTTTACTCAAAATAGCTTCTTCTTCTTCGTCCTCCGCCTCCTCCTCTTCTCCTTCTCCTTCTCCTTTTCCTCCTCCTCCCAACAAGAACATGAGACCACTGTCATGATTGAAGCAGAGGAAGGTTGTTCAAATCTCAAAAGAGACTTTATAAACCTGTTTTGTTTCCAGGTAGTTGCACTTGGTGGAAAAGACCTTAATTTGACCACGAAATTGGGTGGCTGAAATATGGCAACTTTGGAATCCAACATTCCATTAGTTTGTTCAGTGCCATCCAAACAAAACTGTCTCTGTATGCTAACAGTGAGCTCTTAAGAAACCATTCTTTGGGGAGCCACAATGCCCAGGAAGATCTTAAGATTGAGTTTAGGAAGTTCCTAAGGGAATTTTGGCAGGACTCTTTTAACCAACAAGACAAATGCCAAACCTGCTCCCAATTATCTCCTGTGCAGGAATAACACAGGAACCTTCTTTCTTAAACCAAATCATCCTGAGGTCAAAGTTCACAGAAAAAGACAAGCCTGCTTCACCAATTCCTGTACCCTGTGCTTTCCAGCCTCAGATGGCAGGCTGCAACTGGAGGTTGATTCTATATCCTTGGCTGATCTGCTTATGATAAGCAGATTCAATACAATGCACTGTCAATTCTTTTCGGCGTTAAGTTTACCACATACTGTATTTATATCACTCCTACATTCCCCAATTGCAGAAGGATGCTAATGCAAAGGAATATGAACAACAGGAACAAGCATAATTCTAATGGCATATTCGTTTCCTAGATGTCATGATTCCAAGAAGTATCAAGATATCAAGCAAAATTCCCTTTAATTAAGTATTATTTATTCACTATATTTATCTAGGAGTAAGATGGGCAGGATCAAAATTTGACAAATAAATAAATAATAATTTATTGGTTTTCTGCCAAAACAGCCCAGCTAGTAATCTATGATTTAATGCTATAAATCTGAAGACAAGGTGCAAACCATTTTTGATCCAGTGGCCACATTTAATTTTTTGAAAGAATGACACAAGGGCATAAAGAAAATAACTGTCATAGGTTTATATATTTACAAAACATTAGCATACTGTGTCTCTCTCTCTCTCTGTGTGTGTGTGTGTGTGTGTGTGTGTGTGTGTGTGTGTGTGTGTGTAATCGTTAAATAGCACCTCACTAACAGGCACACTGGCAAGATGCTCCTTGTTCTGTCTTTGGTCAATCTAAGTTGGTTTTGGTTACTTTTTGGCCAAATGAACACCTTTACAAACCTATGTGCTACTTCCAAAATTAATTCCTGCTATTTCTAGTATTGTTTGTTTTATTAAACATTTTACAACTGAGATCTCTTGGCAGCTTACATTTTTTAAAATGTCCAAAAATGTTTATGATTGCTAGGGAGAATTCAGTGGAAATAAAAATGAGTCTAGCCATTGGTGCTTTGATTTTCTGCTTGCAAACTTACCTTTTACCTCAATTTAAAATGACATTGAAAACACATAAAGCAGAGTGGGGCGGTATTGCTGGCAGATGCCATTCAGTTGTCTTTTGGGGCTAGATCCCCTCCCAAAATTATACATATTGAGTATGCATATGAACAGTAATTCTGGTCACTGCATCAGAGAGAGAGAGAGAGAGAGAGAGAGAGAGAGAGAGAGAGAGAGAGAGAGAGAGAGAGAGAGAGAGAGAGAGAGAGAGAGAGAGAGAGAGAGAGAGAGAGAGACTGTAGAGTTAGAGCAGTCTAACCAATCGCAGCAGAGTATACAAATAAGTAGAATAAGGCCTTTGATATTTCTTTTAAAATGTTGTAAATCAGCGTCTTTCTAGCTTGGCAACATAACATAAAGCTCAAGTTGGGCTTTGCCTTTTTACCTGTCTCCAGTTGCAGCAAAGATAACTTCCTACAAAGAAATAAATGGCTTGAATCCTCCCAAATATATCCCTTCCTCCCTTCTACCAGGTACAAAATTAAATTATGAAATCCTCAAGGGCAGAGGTCATGCTTCCTTATTTCTACAAAGGGACATCCAGTATACTTGCTGGAGTGAAATATAACTAAGAAAAGAATGATACATCTGCTCTCTCCTCATAAATAAGAAACTATGATTATTTTCAGTGTGCATTTATACTAAAAGGTTAATAGGCAATTTGCTACCATACTTATTTTAAAAACTGACTTTGGCTTCCAATGCCAGGTCAAGCACATCAAGATACAAAGGTTGTAAGAAGCTCCATATTCTATAAGGCACCCCTTCTGTATTAAGGACCTGTCCGTACAGGCTGCATATTAAAATTTGCCACTGAATATCAAAGAGATGTGGTCATCAGAGTTGATGAACAGATAGTGCCACCCTGCATTAATTACAGAAACAGAAAGTTTAGCTTCAAGCACTTCTCTAGCAGTCCATGATCAAGGGCCTTCAGAATTCTAGAGGAGATGAAACTCCCATCTTGACATAACTATGCAACTACCCGTATTTCCCCGAAAATACGTCTGGGTCTTATATTAATTTTTGCTCCAAAAGACACATTAGAGCAGCGGTTCTCAACCTATTTCAGGTTGCGACCCTAACCTGCACTGCGCATGCGCGGCGCAACGGTCCGCATCACTCCTGCACGATGCACGCGCGACGGTCCACATCGCACATGCGCGGCGCGACAGTCCGCATCGCGCATGCGAGGCGTGTGCACGACGGCCCGCATCGCACATGCGCGGCGCGACGTTCCGCATCGCGCATGCACAGCGTGCCCGCGACGGCCCGCATCGTGCATGCGCAGCACGATGGCCCGCAGCACGCATGCGCAGTGCGCCCGCGGCGGCCCGCATCGCACATGCACAGCGCGCCCACAATGGCCCGCATCGCGCATATGCGGCACGACGGCCCACATCGCGCATGCACGGCACTACGGTCCACATCGCGCATGCACGGTGCTGCCCCCTGCGCCGGCCGAGGGGAAAGGGGGGGGGAAATGGTGGACTGCGGCGTTTGGCGACCCCCGTGAAATGGTCGTTCAACCCCAAATGGGGTCGCGACCCATAGGCTGAGAACCACTGCATTAGAGCTTATTTTCCAGTTAGGCCTTATTTTCAGGGAAATACAGTACTAAATGTATCCGTCTGGCTGACGACCTTAACCGGGGCTCATTTTAGGGGTAGGTCTTATATTACGAGCATCCTGAAAAATCATACTAGGGCTTATTTTCTGGTTAGGTCTTATTTGGGGGGAAGACATGGGTATATTGTTACATATATTTCAAAAGCACAAGCCAGACTCTTATATTTTTCAAAAATAGTAAGATTAATATCTGCTATTCAGAGGATGCCTCACTCAAATGAAGATAAATTAAGAAAACTGTGAACTTCCCAAGGTCTTTTCTCAACAGATTTTACAAAGCTGAAGCACGTGCATTCCTGTTCTTCCAGTTTGGTCTAATGCAGGGGTAGGCAACCTTAGCTCTTTTATGACTCGTGGACTTCAACTCCCAGAATTCCTGAAGTCCAGCTGGCTCAGGAATTCTGGGAGTTGAAGTCCACAAGTCATAAAAGAGCCAAGGTTGCCTACTCCTGGTCTAGTGGTTAAGGCACCAGGCTAGAAACCAGGAGATAGTGGGTTCAAATTCCAGCCTAGCCATGAAAGCCAGTTGAGTGATGTTAGTTCCGTCACTTTCTTTCAGCCCAACTCACCTCACAGGGTTGTTGCTATGAGGAAGAATATTAGGTATGTTTGCCACCTTGACATATTTGTAAAAATAATAAAGATGGGGCATAAATAGATAAAATCAGACTAAATTATAATTTGTTTAGTTTGGGAATGCAATTACATGAAGTGTGGATAAGGCCACTGTGGCTTGCTCAAGAAATAAGCCTCATCCAAGTACTCCATAAACCTTGTTGAGGTACTCCAGGTACCTGACAAGGTGATGATTATGCAGCATTGCTTGTATGACCTGAAAGGTTAACCATCATAAACCCTATCACTAACAAGGAGCAATCCAAATAATTGAGTTGTCAGACTATCTAGTTCAAGGCTTTCCTTCCACAAGCTCCACTGAGCTCAGCAGAGTTGCAGCCCTGTGGGATGAGGGTGGAGAAGATGGTGGGTAGATGGACCAACAGACCAGTGACTGCTTCTGAATTGATAAAAATGTGCCTTATGTACAGAGAAGGAAGTGTTGAGCCCTTTGGCTTAAAAGGGCTGAAATCCCAGCAGAAGGATTATTGCTTAAATTAACACTCATATTTTATCAGGAGAGGAGAGGAGAGGAGAGGAGAGAGAAGGGGAGTTCTTCATCAGAGTTGTAGAAGAAACTATAGTTCTTAAGATTTCTTAAACTAAGGAGGGGAAAAAAAGCTATTGATTCAATAGATGTTTTCCTTATAGTAATACCAGTAATAACAACGATATACGTAAACAGACACATACAATACATAAGTCCACAAGAATAGGGAAAATAAAAAGTGACTGACATGAACTGTATCATACAAAAATCAAAGCTCATTTCAAGTATATATATTCAGGCCATGTGACAAAGTGGAATTATTGACCCTTAAGAAAATTCATTTAACAATTAATAAAGGGAAATTAAATTAATCTATAGGATCCAAATTTCTAAACAGTGCATCAGCTGAGACTACAACAATCAAATGCTTACTTAAATATAGGAGACAGAAGCTCTTCAGGCCATTATATAGTCAACCGGTGACCTTCCTACCTTGTAATATCCTGCCTTACTTAGTTGAGTAGCTCCGGGTGGTGGGGGAACTTCAGGGGGTCAGGTTTGCATGTGTGTTGTGTTCCCCCCTCCTTTTGTAATCATGATGGTACACAAGGACACAAGGAAATTAACAAAAGCCAGGTATACTGTCAACTCTCACAGTAGAAATAGGGCATCATGCAGATGATTGAAAACAACTGAAATACAGTGGATTCAATACAAAAACTACACAACAAATTATTATGAAATAACAACCGAGTATTTCTATGATAGATGGATCTCTTCTATTCAGACCACTGGGCAAAAAACTTATTTTATTAACAGAATTGTTACGTACTAAAATATTTTATAAATAGCCCTGTAAATATAAACTATACCAGATTGCATAATTAGGTATTTTAAATCCTACTGAAGTCAACAAGAATACAGCCTTTACTGATTTGTAATATAGCCTATATATTTTACATATTCATATTCCTAAGCACTGCATATATTGTAAATAGCTGTTACTCTTCAAGAGATTAAATTATTTCAGCACTGAATTTTATAATCAAGAGCCAGCCACTTAAAGCATTGTAGAGAGTGCTTCCTATCGCTTTTAAACCAAACATTCATGCTGGAAATAATATGATATAGGGATATTAATAAAATCCATAAACCGTTAATACTGTTATGCCTGCTTTGTTCAGAATTACACATAGACCTTTTATGTTTATTCCTCACAGAAAATGCATTAAAAATGAGATCCTCTCTAATTGCACTCTCTGAAGATAGCTGATAAAATCATTTCTAGCAGCTATAAATCAATTGCAGTATTTAAATGACCTGCCAGGTGCATCTTCTGGGTATCAGACTAATTAAGGGAATGTATTAATTGCAACTATTCATCAACACCACCAATGTTGTTAGGTAACCCTTACAATGAATCTTTTCACCATATTATCCAGCAATAAAACTGCTGTTTGGCCAAGTGGTGGGTGTATGGAAAGATGGATTTTAAAAGACAGACACAAACTAATGTTTGTCCCTAATTTTTTTTATTGACATATATTCTACCCCATCTAACGTTGAGGAGCACGATTACTATGTGCAGGTTCACAGCAATAAAATATTGAATAACCTTTGTATATATGTGTTGAGCATGAGAGAATGTATTTCTTCCAAAGCTGGGGAACTACTGTCTTAGTTTTCTTTAGGTTTAAGTTTCCACCAAATGGAATAGAAACAGTAATATATGGAAGATTTCAAATAAATTTGCATACTTAAATGAAGTCTAAATACAAATCTAAGCAATGTCAATTAATTAGGTCAGCCTTATCTGATTTCCTTGACTTGAAGGAGGGTCAGATTTCCTAATGCCCATTAAAATTTTATACATTTCACAGACTTTTTTAAAAAAAAACTGTTTTATTTCCCAAATGCCTGTATTCTAGTTTTATAGGTTTCACTGACAAAATGTATTGAGATTTAGATTCTATAATCTCCAGGGACTGTAGAAACCTCAAGAACAATCATACCGTTTTGAAAGATGGCAATCCATTTCTGGCTACTTCAAACAAAATTGCCCCATAACTTACACTTCAAACTTACCTCTGCTTTTCACTGAAGCAGGAATCAGCAGATCCCCCAATAATGTCCACAACTAGATACCACACAGGAAAACCATGACATCAATCTGACTGATTACCTAATTTTCTTCTGCCCATGGAGTTTCCATGGTTTGGGATGAAGTCCGAGTTCAAAACTGCTTGATCTGAGATATATATCCACTACAAAGCTTGGCTTTAACATCAGGTATTTATTGTTAAGTCCTGAGCTCTGCTTCAGCTTGGATTTTAATCTAAATTGGAGAACTCTGCTTACTATCTCTTCCTTGCTGACCCGTTTCTCTGACTGTTGCTACACTTGTTTTAAAAACTGGTTAATAACACTGAGTCTTTTGTCTTCGCGTTCTAGCAAATCCTATCAACAATGGGTGATACCTTCAGGACAGTTTTGTTCCCACCTTCAGACAGAGATTCCAGGTGAAAATGGGTTTTTCTGCTTCAAGCTTCCTTCAGCCAAGTTGCTTTGGCAACCAAGAATACACTGCCCTCTTCCATCTTCTAAATGAGTCCTGGACACACATCATTATCCAACTCTCTGCGCTCCTTTTTGACAAGAGTATAACTCAATTGACAAGCACATGAATTTCCCAATGTTTAAAATTATGAGCACTCCAAAGATTCAGCAGGAAACCAAAATGAATCATTTCGGTTTGTTTCAAATGAAGGATATCTGTGATGACTTAAGTGTCATTCTTATTTCCACCTGACAACGGTAAGAATAGATTTCATTTTCTTTCACCTCTCCCTACTTGCTAAAATTTCAGAAATAATCTCTGATATTTAATATGCTTATCAAGGAGAAGTACTCAAAAGTAGAACATTACAAGCAGCAAGCTGTTAGGAAAATGGAAAACAGAACGTGCAGGCATTAAAGGCAAATTGAAATACACAATAAATATAAAATGTGAAAGTATGACGTATGCAATTCTTCATCCTCATTTGCAAACTTTCCACATCATATGTGCTTGAATTTAGTTCTCTTGCTTCAGTAAATCAAGTGCTCTGACTAGTGGTGGGATTCAACCAGTTCGCACTACTTTGGCAGAACCGGTAGCTAATTTTTTGTTGCCCAGGCCCAGAATGGACTTCCACACAGAGAACCGGTTGTTCACATATTTGAATCCCACCCCTGGTTCTGACACAATATCAGGAATTGAGAAAAGCTGTCCCATTTTGACCAATTTGATCATTTTCAATCTCTCTCTCTCTCTCTCTCTCTCTCTCTCTCTCTCTCTCTCTCTCTCTCTCTCTCTCTCTCTCTCTCTCTCTCTCTCTCTCTCTCTCTCTCTCTCTCTCTCTCTCTCCCCTTCGCTCTCTCTCTCTCTCTCTGCTTCTGCCTCTGCCTCTGCCTCAATCCAGACATATTTAATTCTCCTTTTCTCACTGCAGTCTGCAATCTTTATTGCCATCACAAGAAACTTGCAAGGAAAATCTGCCTTTACAAAATGGCAGCCATGTTGCATGTGAGCTAATACCAAATACCCCTTCCCCAAATTCCACGTACCCTCCTCCCAAACCCCCTCAAAAGCTCCAACCCTGGCCAACTCTTCTATTTTGATATCCTGACAAATGGGTACAGTCCAATGAAGTTCTGAACTGTAGTCACTTCCCATGTTTACTTTTTATGACACTTTAGGAGGATCCACGTAAAAGCATTCCGAAAGATAAGGCTCAAGAATCATGTCTTACTCGCAGAATGCTTGTATCTGGTTCAATTTAAAAATAAATAAATGCTCTATTTTGGGGGAGGGTACAACAGCATCTGGCATTTGGTCACTGTGATGTCTGTGAGCTGTTCTATACCAAGACCCAGGAACAAAGCCAGCTAGTTCGAGCAGAGGCCCCAAACACATATCAATGAAAGCCTTGTGCAAGGAGTAGGGTTGGGGGTAGATTCATTTTTATGGAAGAGTTTTAAGATGTAATGTGTTTACAAGCAGTTACCTTGCCAGACGCTGCAATGAACTCTGTGGATTTACTTAGCTAGTGGAAGCACACAGAATCACGCAACAGTCATTAAAGATTTGCCTCAGCATATATTCCCAGCTGCGAGTACTACAATGTTTACAAGGTGATGTTATATATACATTTATATGATATTATCTTTATCAAAAAGGACTCTTTCTTAGAGAACATAATTGTCCCTCTCCTTGAGCCAGGGTTTTAAAATGGCTGTTAAGTGCTCACAGAATGGAACATTTAACTGTCATTTATATATTTAGTCACTGTTATTGCTATTTATTATTTTGTGCTGGGGGCACAGTGTTCCAATCAAGGGTCAAAGCTCAATTGTCTAGTGGTGAACACTAACAAATAACTGAAAAGACAGCTAGGCAAATCCTATGTCCCAGAGAGGTTATATAGCCATAGCCTCTGCCACTTTCTTATGTATTTTGAAAATGCAAACTTCAGCGGAAAAAAAAGTGAGGGAAATCTTTAAAGGAAAATCTCTAAAGAGATTAGAACTCTGCTTGAAGTTTATCATAGAGAACTTTCATATTTAAAACCTCTGGGTATTTTGTCAGTTTGGAGGAGAGAAACATTTTTGGCTAACAATAGGGGAGGGATTCTGGTAATCAGAAAAAGATGCATGTTCAGATCATCTCCCTCCTGCAGTCGTCAGACAAATGTATGCATCCATTTGGAGAATACGCAGTCAATCATCACTTCTCAGGAAAAGTGCACATGGCATATTATAGATATGTGGGCAGTGATCGTACACGACAATCAGTGTGTGAGTTGCATGCAATTCCCTAAACAAAGTGAAATGTGTCATGCCCAAGGCAATATCTCCCTGCTTCTAGAGAGTGTACAACTTTGTTAAATTAGCTGACATAGATAAACAATTGTCCCCCAAATATAGTTGCATCAGTTTTTCAGTTATTTTTACATTTAGAACAGGGAAAAGCAATATTTTACTAACATTGCTTTGCTTTGTGGATTATTCAGCCCTATATCAACAACCACCCGACTTGCATCCTGGATTACAGTTTCAACTTTCTTCTTTTTTTGGCTGAGGCTGATAGGATTCTGTAAGCTTTCCCACCTAGCCTCACAATTGCCCCGGCGTTACTCAGGAATTTAAAAGAGCCAAAGAAACACCTGAGCCGAGGTTTCAGCGAAGAATTACAACTTTATTTTGATCAAAACAGAGAGGGGTTGCCTGATTCCTCTTCGTGGCTGGTAGAGAGATGAAGGCAACAATCAGGAAAGATGTCTTCCACCTTTTATACCTTTCCAGAACAAAAAGATCAAGTCTTGGTACCAGGCATAAGATGGCACAAAAAAATAATTCCTAGATGATGACTCATACACAGCAACCCAGGCTCCATCCGTAACTCCGTCCCCCACCTCCCCTTACCATGCTCTTTTCATGTAAGCAATCACGTGTATGTTTAACATGAAGCTTTTACTTTTCCAATGTTCATAAAACATCTGCTCAGGCAATTGACTACAAAATAACGATTACAAAATAACAAAACAATGATTACATGACAACACTATAAGTATCAATATAAAATGGTTACTATATATAAAATAGCTGCTAATGTCAAACTTAAACATACTAAAATCATAAGCACAATAAAATCCCTTCAATTATCTATCTATCTATCTATCTATCTATCTATCTATCTATCTATCTATCTATCTATCTATCTATCGCTCTATCTATCGCTCTCTCTATCTCTATCTCTCGCCCTCTCTCTCTCTCTCTCCCTCCTGTACTGAAATGGATATTCTCACCAATATTTCTCTCTAAACTGGAGAAATAAAAAGTTCACAAAGAAAGACATTGTTTGTGTCTTTTGCTCTGCCCTCATATTGCTGAATGATCTTCCTTTTGTCCTAGATCTCTTCTCTATCCCTTCTCTCTCTTGCTCTCAACACCGTCCCCTTGATCCAGCAGACACAGGCAAGGCAGCTGATGTGTTATGCCTGAAAGTAATTTTAGACAGAATCAAATGCCTTAGAATCCTTAGTAATTCTCCTCAGATCCTGATGCTGAGCCCTGGTTAGGCCCTTATATATTCAACAAACAGCCTTCAGTCGGCTAGAGTGGAATCTGATCATCTTTCTTGGAAAGGCTAGAGAGAGGACAAGTCCATTGTAAAGAAAGGGGGAGCTCAGTGGAGAATATATGCAGAAAGTACAATACAACATAGCAGTCATTGGAAGGAGTGACCAATCATCAAGGCTGAAAGCCTTGAAAACTTTTCCATATTTAATGCATTACTTAAACTGTGCTACGTTACTCAGAACACCTCATATTTGTTGCGTTCTAATAATAGGATTTATGTGCCATGTTTTTTCAACCGCTGGGGAAGAAAGAAAAATTGAGAAGTAAAGTGATAGCTGCAAGACAACTGTGAACAAAACAAAGAAGGGATACCGGTAGTAGCAGCAACAGCATGAACTGGAAACAGTATCACACTGCTTTAGGTTGGTTAGATGCCATCAAATAGGACTCAAATTTTGATAACGATGGGTATAATTTCAAGTTTTCTCCAGCAGTAATCTGTAGTTCTTCCAGGGATGTCTCTATCATTTTACCTCATTCATCCTCTTTATTCATTGTCCTCCTTTCTACTCCTTTCAACCTTGCCAAAAATTCTTTCGAATTCATCATCCACTCACAATATAAAATTTGTGAGCTTGTTTACTATTTCATCTATCTATCTATCTATCTATCTATCTATCTATCTATCTATCTATCTATCTATCTATCTATCTATCTATCTATCTATCTATCTATCTATCTAGCCAGCCAGCCAGCCAGCCAGCCAGCCAGCCAGCCAGCCAGCCAGCCAGCCAGCCAGCCACCATCTCTCTCTCTCTCTCTCTCTTTCTCTCTCTCTCTCTCTCTCTCTCTCCATCTATTTTGCATTCCATAATACTGTTACGAACCACTTCCAAATCTGTAATTCTGTGGTGAGCATTACTACTAGAAAGATCATTGTTTTAACTATTCTGATGTTTGTGATCAAAAAATAATAATCTTATTTTTCACAATCTATTCTAGGTTTGTCATTACCTTCCTCCCTGGGATTAATTTTCTCTACATCTTCAGCTCATTGTTTAAGATTACTTGTTCTTGAACTCAAGAACAGTGCTTCACTTTACTTCTTTGCTATCCAACTACAAGTTCTTTAAACATGTTGGTTCATATTATGTTAGTCTTATTAATATTTAACACCATTATTTTTTTCTTAATATTTAACACTAGCCCCAACTTTCTTTTCTTACATAATAAATAAAAAATCTAAGCCTTTCTTTTCCAAGTCTCTTTTCTTAGTCTTTTTAAGTCTCTGAGGAGGAGGGTTGCTATCAAGATATGTCATCTGCATATCTCAAATTGTTAGTGCTTCATTCTTTCCCGTTTGAATTTACTAGCAAGTATAACTCTACCAGGATCTTCCACACAGTACCATTACTCTCAGGGTCAATGAAGCTGCTGAGTAGCTCTGCGGGCCACCCCCCCCAGCAAGGTGACAATTCTCTAGGAGGGATGAAAATGAAGACAGGAAATGGTCAATTAAAAATACTTTACTTGTTAGGGAGGGATAATTAAGGCTGTATTTGTCTGCATGAACTAGCCTATAAAATCCATGCATTCTGTAGTTTCCAGAGATGTCATTATAAAAAACACAGATCCTAGAATATTTATTATTTTTATACAAAGGCTCTTCAAATAACCATTATGGGTATGAAGTATGATTCATATTCACCACCCTGATACGATCGTATGGTAGACCATTTGTTTAGTCACCTTTCAAGGTTACAACTGAAAAAAAGTGACTTATGGCCTTTTCCCCCATTTGTGACCATCGCAGCATCCCCATGATCACGAGATCAAAGGTCGGGCGCTTGGCAACTGGCATGTATTTATGATGGTTGCACTGCCCCAAGGTCATGTGATCACCATTTGTAATCGTCCCAGCTGGCTTCCAAACAAGCAAAGTCAATGGGAGAAGCCAGATTCATTTAATGACCATATGATTCACTTAATAACTGCAATGATTTGCTTAACAACTGTGGCAAAGAAGATTGTAAAATGGGGCAAAACTCATTTAACAACAGCAATGGAAATTTTGGGCTCAATTGTGGTCATAAGTTGGGGGCTACTTATAGTAAAAATTACAACAATCCATATCTTTATGTTAGGATAGTATTGTAAAAAATGGAAGTTTTTTTTTATTATTGTGTGATCTATAGATATTATTGTTCGCTCTAATTTGATAGTAGCTGAGGTGGAAAGATTCTCTATAAAACTCTAGTAAGGACAACATAATTTGCTTCAGTGTTGCATCCCACTTGTTCAGACTTCATAGAAAAAAAATCCTGTGATATTTTATCAGTCCCTTTCTCTCATTTTCTCATACATACATATGCCCTCTCTTTCTCATACACACATGCTTAAAGCCCAAACTGTGCCATAAGAATGAAAAAAAAAATTTCAATTCCACTCAATAGTCTTCCATTTTTATTTATTTTCCTTCTCACCCTGGCCTTTGTTACAAAGGGAGCTTTTTATACCCATATAGTTATGCTTTGTATTTTGATAACATCACCTTGACACTTTAGCTCAAAAATCTAAAGCTGGATAGCCAGAGGTGTGAAGAGGGCTACAGACAAAAAGGAAGACCGAGAGGGCTAATTTATATATGGTTCAATTTTACACAAACTGATTCCAAGGAATTGCAGATGGGTGAAAATTCTTACTTGATTACAATATCACTGCCCACCCAAGAAGGCATCTGTAGATTGGCCAGTCCAGAATTTTGAAGGGAAAATCAAACAAGTCCTGAAATATCCTACTCTACATTATTCTAACAACCTCTTGTTTGCACTGCTTAGCTGAGCAACATTTAAGTCATTCAAACAGCATTTTTCAATTTTTTTTCAAATTTCAAAGAGATTTCCTTTTATTCCCCTAGAATTGAATTAATGATCCCTTTGGTCTTTGGAAGCTTAACACTGCTCTTCAATTTGAGTACAGTTGTTTCTTTTTGCCTAGTCTCCCAATATGTTGCCTCGTTTCTTCATTTTTATTACAATTATTACTTTATTTATAATTATTTTGCTGCCTAAAAAGATACATTAAAAACCCATAGGCAAAGCTTCACTCTATAGCAAAACGTATGCTGAGCCCAAATCCTGGTCCATGTAAGACACAAAATTCCAGTTCATGTGTATAGTTGCCTCTTTGGTCAAGGATTGCTATTTTATAGATTAGTGAAAATAGTCAGGATTTGGAAGGGGTCTGTCATTGTCTTAGAAAGTGCTTCAACAGTGTCTCTATACCAACGTATCACGACTTTTTTGCCATTGCCAGCAATGGGGTGGGTGCGGTTTCGCTATGAAGCATGGGCTGGCAGTTTGACACCCTGCTCTGTATCAATAATATAGCTAACTTATAAATGTATTAGATAGCTTTAAATAGTTCTATTTTTCCCCAAACTTCCTTGCTTCTCCCTAAAGTTGCAATGTTTTCTGCTATAAATGGCATCTAAGGGTAAACTGTGAATTTACTCTTCTTATTATGAGCTCTACTTTTCTGACAAAATGTTCTTGCTCTTTACTGTTGCCTAAAAGTGGCTAAGCTTCTGTTTGATCTCCCCATCCTCAACCAAATAATAGACCCTTGAAGATGCCAGTGAAATTTAGATAAAATATATGATTGTCTGTCTCAGAACAGGATACTTCTAAGAATGCCTGACTGAGTTGGTTTGTCCCATTTCCAAATTCTTAACTAAAAAGTGGGAGCCCAGCTTATAATCCAGTGCGTAAAGTAATTTGCCATCTCTCTTCAACCGGTTAGGAGATTATTATTTTTTTGTACTTGCCTTACCCTGAAACAAAATAATTACGTTTGGTTTCCTTTCTCCATTGTCTCTTTTAAAAGCTCACTCTTTTTATGAACCTTCCTTCCTTCCTTATTTCCTTCCTTCCTTCCTTCCTTCCTTTCTTCCATTAGTCCTACCCCTACTATTTCCATATCACCTCCTTATTTGAGAAACTCTGATGCCTTTAAGCTATCACTATTAGTGACAGTATCCTGGCTTACTCCTTAGAGACCCACAGGCCAACCAAGCTTCTGTTCTATTTTATGCAATCAAACTTGTTTTGATTTAGTTTGAATGGCTGTTTGAATGCACTGTATGTCCCCTTTAGAAGCAGATCCCCCCCATTAGTGGATGCAGGGTGCATAAATCCAGTCGGTACATATCCTACCTGGGTCTTTATTCCTGGATCTGGCTCATGGGAACCATGTCTTCATAGATTTGCATGAACAGAGATCACACAGCAACACCTTTCATTTCCTCCTGGGCACCCCCATAACCTAAATCACTTAATTCTCCTTCCAGTCACACCTTGCAGGCAGTGCTGGGATTCAGCTGGTTTGCGCCACTTCAGCATAACTGGGAGCTAATTTTTTGTTGCCCAGGCCCAGAATGGACTTCCGGAAGCGGCATCCACACAGAGAACCGGTTGTTCACATATTTGAATCCCACCACTGCCTGCAGGTCTTCTATTTTCATTGCCCCCTCATTTAAAAGGGTAGTGTGATTTTTCTACTCATATTTTAGGTTCTTTTAAAAAACATTTGCTGTTTTTTATTGATTTAGAAAGCACTGAAGAATGCAATTTTTGCCAGCTCCCCAAAGTGATGAGTTTTGTCTACAGCGGAATAAATACAAGTTATCAGATTTAATTCATCCTTTTCATATTAAGCGATTGTAAAACAGAGTGTGACAACAAGGAAGTTTTAAGAAGAGAATGGATAACCATTTGTCTGAAATGGTATAGGGCTTTCTACCTGAGGAGGGGGCTGGACTAGAAGACCTCCAAGGTCCCGTCCAACTCTTGTTATTCTGCATTCTGTTTTTTGCAAACAGTCAAGGTGCTACTGAATTTCCATCTAACTTACACTAACCTTTCTGAGACTAAAATGAATGCTCTTTCCAGCTGAGTGCAAGTCCTGTTGACTTAATGGTGAGGTGGATGTCATTTTCTTGGCCACTGGTGTGGTGGAATGTAGTCTGGATTCCCAGGAGGGAGAAGCTGCATTCCAGAGGACACAGAGGCAGTGAATTATGGGATGTTTGGCCTGGAAGGAAGAGAGTTAAGAAGGCCCCTCTCTAATTATTTCCAGGATATACCGGTATTTATAGTGATATAACTGGTTGCTTTCATTTGGCAAGATTTCTACCCTATAGGTGAGCAACAATAAAGGAAACTACTCAGAAGCAAGCACATGTGCCTTTCTTGTTACTTGGGAGAGACTGACAGCAACAATATTGTATGAAAAAGATTTGCCACTGCTTATTTCCAGGAGGTTTTAAAGACTTTTCAGTTTACCCTATCCTCCTGGGATTTCCTGTTGATCATTTATACAATCCTGCTTAATTTTTTGATATCAACTATGGTTGGCTAAGTACTGTTAACTAGTGGGACATTTTGGAGTTCTTTCATGTGATCACTGAATTTGTACAAATGAGCTTTAAATATTATAAATGTATCAGATACAATTGTGAAATTATTAGCAACCAAGTTTACAGATGCTTACCAGACAAATTACTTTGATTCTAGTCTGCCTACAATCTGTAGTATATGCTATATATGTAGTATATGTTGTTATATAACACGTTAAATATGCTATATTGTGTATGTTACATAAATAACATTCTGTATGAAGTACTTTGGGAATGATGAAGTTATGATCATTCTGATTGTTATATATGGTTTTATACCACATCAAACTATTTGACCGTTTTAGGATCATAATTGAAAATAGTGTTGAAAAGGTCCTTCAAAATGTATGGGCATGCAAACATACAGTACTGCCTAGTCTAATCTGATCTAGAGGCTACTCTCTTCCAAGAATCATTTGGCAGCACTCTGCACTTACCAAAGCACTACCACAGGCTTTGTATGTTCAGCATAATACTTATCACCTCTGACAGTGGCATTTCCTAACTATACTACCTGGTAACTTTTAACACAAAGATGGGAAACACAATGATATTCTTGC